>LKNJ01001631.1:0-85835 GCA_002120245.1 Maccullochella peelii
CATCAGCGTGATAAGAACTACCTAAAGTGACAGAAACCATCTTTGGGAAAATTGTATTTGACGTGTACTTTGATTTTTAGTTGGCCCATGTCCCATCCACTAACATAGAGGGAGCGGGATTTATGACCTGTACTGCAGCCAGCCACCAGGGGGCGATCGAGATGTTTTGGCTTCACTTTTGGAGAGCTATCAGGTGGTCCATCTTTATATACAGTCTATGATGCAGACTAAATTGGCTACACTTTATCCAGACTTGGTTGGACACTTCCAGCATGATAATGCACCATACTACAAAGCACAGTCCGGGTCCTTGACCCTGTTGACTATCTTTGGGATGAGGTGGAAATGGCTATAACTATTCTTGCAAATTGCAACAAACATCTTGTAGAATCTTGTCAAAATGAATTCATGCAGCTCCAAGGCCAAAGGAGGTGCAACACAATGCCAGTTCATTGTGTACCTACTAAACTGGTAACCCAGTATGAATGACTTTATGGGCTCTCTGCAGCACTCGTCTTTGCTACAGACCCCATGTCTTTCCCATTGAAATAAGGGAGATAAAGAGCGACTGAGAGAGAAAGTAAGAGATGCTGTGTATACAGTAAAGCTGAGAGTGACAGAGGGAAGTAAGGATGAGAAGAAGTTAAAAAAGGAAGTTGTGATAATGGATGATTGACATAAATGACAGATCACAATGGATGGATAGATGGACAGGGAGAGGGAGGAGAGGAGGTGAATGTGTGTGTGTGTGTGTGTGCATAAGAGGTGGAGGGAGACAGTGTGTATTCATGACAGGAGGAGGTCGGAGGCTTAGTGACAGCTTTAGTGAGGCAGACAGCAATTACGGTTATTGACACTATATGTGTGTGTGTTTGTGTGTGTGTGTGTGTTAGAGAGAGAGAGAGAGGTTGTTTAAAAGAGGGACAGGCTCCAGCCATGACAGTGTAGTAATGTAGTGTAAAAATACAATAGTCGCAGTATTGACTCTGTGTGTGCGTGTGCGTGTGTGTGTTATGTTTGATTGTGTTAAGTATTGCGTGTGAGTGTGTGTGTGAGAGAGGGAGAGACAGTTTGTTATTTTATTTGTCAAGGTAGTAAATGTTGAATGGCAGCTTTGCCGCTGTGTGCTGCAGCCTGTGTGTGTGTGTGTGTGTGTGTGCGTGGTATGTGTGGCGTCTGTATATATTCAGTGTGTCTAACAACCTGTACGTGCAATTAAGAGTTTCTTGCATTTGTGTCTGCTGACTCAGCAGGACAGTCATCAAACTTCATCGGCACAGATTCCTGCGACCTCAACTGTTTCATGTGACATTTTCTGTTACGAACACAAAATTAATCTATTTTTTTTAAAACCCCATTTTTAGCTGTCTGGTTTTGTCTTCACATTGTTTTTTTCCCTCCAATTTGAAAGGTGTGGAGCCTCCCTTTAATTCCAGCTACTTGTCAAGAGTGGGTGCGGAGTGTTTATCAGACCAAAACAGTCTCCTGTCATTTACTTAAAAGCCAAATCCATCATCCAAAAATAAGCTGAAGTCTGTGGTCCACTGGGAACTGACACATGAGAATGAAAACTGCTTTTTATAGTGAAATTATCCGACAGAGCTGTCAATCAAGCAGCAAGATGATGTGTGAGAGCTAAAGATGGGTTGAGAATGTTCTTTGAATCTTAACACGATTAAAGTAAAAAAGCGTTTACATAAAAAGGGTAAAAATATAACAGCTTTCCCGTTTGAACGTATTTTTTTTATATTAGCAAGCCATTTTTATTCATTATTGAGTCCTTAAGTCCTCTATTCCTAAAAAAGGAATAGAGGACTTAGCTGTAGCGCAGTTGGAAGAGAGGGTCAGCCGTTAATTGTTGGGTTGGAGGTTTAATCCCTGACTCCACATATCGAAGTGTCCTTGATCAAGATACTGAACTCATAATTGCTCCTGATGTATAAGGGGCAAAGAAATGTAAGTCACTTTGCACCAAAACAACTGTTAAGTGAACCCAATGTAATACTTCAATGTGTATATTTTTGTGATTGTTCTTTTTATTCTGTCTTATTTTATGGCACTGATGCTTTATTTCTGTAAGTTGTTGAAACAAGTTGATTTGTATTGAAAACATATTGAAGTATTCTTACTGCACCTGGGCATTTTCTTCACATTTTGAAAGAAAACGAGACATTCACAGCTCAATCATAGTTTTGCGTTGTGTCTACTTGGTAGTCAAAGCTGAAGAAAGATGTGGAAAGGATTTATTTTGTTAATTTTAAATTGATTTCAGTTTCAGAGAGAATTAAGCTTATTTTTAAGCGAGATCTGACCACTTAGACTGTGGGGAGAAAAAGTTACAGTAATATGGGAGTCAGATGCTGAGTGAACTAATAGAAGTGGAAATCATATTAAAATGTGGGTGTCATTAGCAAATTACATTTTGGTTTCTTTAATCTTGTTTGTTTTTCAGACATAATGAAAACTTTTTTTTTTTAATTAATCTAAATTGCATCACTGGCACAAGGCTCATTGTACTAAATAAACTGTTTAAGGTATTAATTCACAAAAGAAAAACACTGAAATTGTAAAATCTATTAGATTTTTCCATGTCAGCTTTGATATGGATCTCCTAATGCCATGTTGTGAGGTGGTTTATAGATTTGTACCATTTTCTCAGTTTGCTAGCTGTGAGATGAATTTGCACAGTACTGAATAAACAACTGCTTTGATAAACACAAAATGGTGCCTTGTTTCTGATGCTTTTCTCTAGTTTCGCAGCCAGGCCGACTGCTTCAGCGCTTTGGACTGTCGCTGTGGCAGTTAGGCTCAACGTGGTGCCTGGTTATCCATCTGACTCAGACCTGAGCCTGAAGCTGTACAAGCCTGATGCGAAACCGGGTCAAATAGCAAAAAGTAACTAGTTACAACTGCTCTAGCTTTTAGATAAGATAGATAAAGGGTGATCCTTTATCACCCTCTATCTTTTTTTGGTGAGAAACACTTGACTGAAACTTAACTCTTAACTCCTAAGCCATGCCCTCTCTCTGCCCATTCTGTTCACTGGACTGCAGTGTACATAACCAGAGAAGCTGTTGTTTGGCTCCACCCACTGAGGTTAAACTCAGTGGGCTTATCTCTGCCTCCAGACAAGCTCTGCCTCTAATGTTTGTTGAATTCAAACTCCAGTGTATGTGTGCATATTCGTGAGCATGCACATACACACAGACATACAGAATCATTTTCCTGATTGCAGTTCATTCGGCCGTATCCCACTCTTTGTTTGCTAAAATCCACAGAAGCCCGTAATCTGGAAGTTTTTGGCAATCAGAAAACTGGCTCTATTTAGGAAGTGATATTCCACCACATCTTGTTCTTCCAGGTGCCAATCAGTGATTTAGCTGAGCAGTGGGCAGAATAGTCTATCATAGTCTATCAGTGAGTCTGAGGAGATGCCAAGTGGTAATCATCCCTGACACCTGTGGTCTGTGTAGGCTGAACATCATCCAACATTTACAGTGAGAGAGACCAAGTTCTCAGCCACTTTAGCATCAGGTTTGGTTTAAATCCTGAAGAAAATGTAAAACCTGAAGAGAAATACAAACTGTGTGAGTAACACCAAGGTTATGTACTCAGTCACATAATTAAGCTGATGCTAAAATTATGAATGAAAGCGAATGCACATGTGCGTACTACACACCGGAGCTGAATCGAGTAAAATTAGTAGAATAGGGTAACATGAGTCACTTAACTACTGTGATCTCGCAGCGGCTATATCCTATGTCTGTTTCCATAGTAACACTTACTTTAGACCAATATGGCACCAACCTTCACCTGCGCTTTCAATATAAGTAAACGCTAAAATAAAGAACATTACATTATCACTAAAATCTCAATAAACAGCTGCTAACAGCAGTGTTTTATTGTCTGTGTTCACCTCATGAACCTGATACTTTTAAATGACTCTCTGTGGGAATTTGAGACATCTGCACGCAACATTTGGGTCGCCCCAAACAGCAGAGTTGGTGGTAGAAAATTCAATTCAAGGAGACAGATTAGATAAATATTCTGAGAATATGAGAACTTATCCTCCATCTTTGTGATTTCTAAGCAGCTCTCATAGAGAAAAGAGATGCATCTTAAGACAAGAGTGCGCTTCCCAACTGATAATAATTTAGATTTAGGTATTATTTTTGAAAATCACAGACAGCAAAAATGAAGGCAGGTTACCATAGACAGTCTGCATACATTATACCATGTAGTGTAGTGTGGAGTCTAGGATTCATATTTGTACAATATTGTTGTTATTTCTGAGATTGCTAATGATGTAAATATTGATATATTGTGTTGCATGTCACTAATCTGCTAAAGTGAACAAAATTCCTTTTTTTCTATGCTAGTACCGTGGCTCTATGTCAATCGGTTCATCAGTTGTTTGTCAAATAGTGTCACAACACTATTTGATGGATTGCCATGGAATTTTGTACATACATTCATGGTCCCCAGAGGATGAATCCTAATGACGTTGGTGATCCCCTGACTTTTTTTTTAGGTGCAAAACTAATGACATTCCCATCTGCCTCAGCTGTACTTTGTGTTTAGTGCTAATTAGCAAATGTTAGCATACTAACATGCTAAACTAAGATGGTGAACTTTGAAAACATTAACATTGCGAGCATGTCAGCATGCTGATGTTAGCATTTAGCTCAAGTACAGCCTCACAGAGCCACTAGCACGGCTGTAGACTCTTAGCCTTGTTTAAAGTTTTTTAGGGTCTTCATTCTGTAGTTCACCCAGGACCTGAATTTTTCAGAATACAAGCGTAGTCATCGTTATCTTTAATAAGCAGTCCAACAGGAGCAGTGTGTACAAAGCTGAAGAGAGACCCTGAGGGGTTCAATAAACATTATCCTCCAATATCTGAACAAGAAACAAAGCAAACAATCCAACGGAAGAACAGAAACACAAGTAAACCGCGTGACAAAAACCAAATGACATCCAAATGCAAAAGAGGATGGGACAAAAACAACAAAGAGGCCAGGGGAGTTTATAATATTTTTTCTGAGCTGTCCGTGGTGCTGAACAAGTATCAAGGCAGGCTGGAGCCAGTCAGCAGGTGTGCGCTCTGAACATCATGCTGCTGGAGAGAGAAAAAAGGAAGAAAGTGCCCAAGGCTGTTTGAGCTCTGTCTACAGGTGTAAGCCTTTACTGTAATTTGAAGTGTATGTCTTAGCAGACGGTTTTTACTCTTTCTTTTGTCGTCTTTGAAAGCAAGGGACTTTTCCATTTCATATAATGTAACAAAAAAAGTGGCTCCTTCCTGGTACAAAAACTTAAGACTGTGATTTGTTTAGGTGTGTGTGTTGCTGTGCACGCACAGAATTTAGAAAGAGTTTAGTAAGTCAGCGAGCTGGCATGTTTGTGAAGAACCTCTCAAGGCTATTTGACATCAGCTTGTCATGTTTTGGAAAGGTTTGCAGCCAGCTGGGGAGTGTTTCATGGTCAAAACAGATTCAGCCTGGGGGTCTCTGTGTTTCAGGTATGACAACCCTGTAATTTTCTTTTTTTATCTTTTTTTATTTATTTTATTTATTCTTTTTTTTAGGTAAAGAATAAATTAAATATTAGAGGTTAAGTGTCTTTTGTATCCACATTGTTATGAATGCTTTATACCAGGGAGCTGTCAGCCTGGATGGCTGTGGCTAGTTTACAGAAAGTCTGGATTTCGGTTGGGAAAAATGTTTGATTGATTAGAAAAGTCTTTCAATTTCTAGTTTCTTTGTGAGGATAAATCCCAGTTTTAGACCCCACAACACCAGATGATATGAGACCATTTTGGGCCCAATAAGCACTCAGCACAGGTCCAATTTCCAGGCCTCTCTATGTGGAGTCAGTATGTTCTGCTCATAGATGCCCTGGTTTCCACCCACAGTCCAAACACACTTCAGCTCAGGTGGACTTGAGACTGCCCACAGGGATGATTGTGAATGTCTGTGTTAGACTGGTGGTCTGTCCAAAGTGTCTCTCTGCATTTCACCAAATAGGCTTTAGCTGCCCAAGACCCTTAAGAAAAAAACCCGAAAGACTAAGTTGGATTACAGTATGAATAAATGGAGGGTGATGTTCTGAAAAGTTTCCCAGCGAACTGGAGCGTTCACAGCTGAGTGTGAACCTGCCTCTGTCCGAGGTGCTGAAAATCTTCACGGCCAGACGAGCTCAGCTTTGCAGACATCTGTCCGTGGTGCTGAAACCCAGAGACGAGCTCTCGGCCGCGAGACGCGCAGCCACAGATGTGGCCAGTCAGAGCGTGAACAGGGAAGGCATGGAAGCCTGTTTTACAACAACTGACATGCTCTGATAATTAAAGTGTGTTTGCAAGATTTAGCTTCTTACAGTAGCTATAAATGTATGTACACTATACATTTGCTGCATTCATGAATTGGTACTATATGGTAAATTTACTGCTGTTATTTTAACAATTTGATTACTTTCTGATCTGCGTTGCTGATTCTTGATTTCTATCTTCATATTTTGTCTATTTTATTACAAGTCGTATGTTTTGTATCTATGCTCTATGATTTTAAAATTAAGCAACAGTTTTAAAGGATATTGGTGCATTTTCCCACAGTCCCAGGCAGCTATTAGTTTCCATTTTTTCCCATGAATTGAAATCTTTTAGTAGACTCTTCAAACTATTAATTTAGACATAATGGCCACCGTAATCCATTACTCGTGAACAGTATATTTGCATTTATTCTTGTCAATGTTACATTATCATAGCCTGGTAATGCAGTTGAAGCCGACTGATTTGACATGTTTTGCATTGCATCTTCTTATATTGATAATGTAGCTTTATCAAAAATGAATGTACGCTAGTTTTTAAAACTGCAATTTTTAATTTCTGGCTGTTTTATTTTCACCAGAGGCCAAGGGAGCCAGTTGTTTGGTAGACTTTCTGCTATTCTTACATTCTGCCTCGTCAAACTTTTTCACTGAAGCATCTCATCAAATATTTATTCTTTGGACTTCTTCAGACTTAATCACAACATTTATGACTGTTAAACAAATTGGGAAATGTAGGAGATGCAATTTTCCTCATGCCAGTGCCATCACTAACATGGCCGGAAAGCCACTCTCATGTGAAAAGTAACCTTTAGTTTTTGTAAAGCATGGCATTATGGTTTGCAAAATGCTTAGCTTTGAAGTAAAGTATGTGTAATTTGTAGTAAATGGGCTAAAACAGGCAAAAGCACTGGTGTGGTCTTATGAGGCAAACATATTTTGGCTGTAATAACCCCTGCAGTGTTCACAGGATTGTATTTGTGGTGAATAAAAAATGACATTTAAATGGCCACTTCAGGCAAATGGACTAAAAACTGTTCCAGCACATCTCATTTTCAATTCCTCAATATCCACAGGTGTTCTTTTATGAGACTGGGGCCCCCTATCTGCTCGTGTATTGACAAATCCTGCGAATAAAAGAATCATTGAAACGGCTAAAAAGTAAATGTTCACATGCATTTCTTAGGCCTGAGAGGCAAAATCTTCTGATACAATCAAGGAAAGAGTCCAGACAGAAGAGCATTTTCACGGCCACTTTCCACAAACATTCGGTTTAAATGCGGTTTCAATTATTCAGGGCTGTGCGTGGGAGGGATATGTGGGTCATGCGTGTGTGTTTGTGGAGTTGAAAGTTCTGTCCTGTTGGGTTAAATCTTGCTATCCTCTCCATCCTCTCTACTTCTGTCAGCTCTCATTCAAGTATGTACCGAATTCAGGGTCACTGTTATCCATCTAAAGGCAGATATTCTAGCGGTGCGTGTGCCTGTGTGTGATAAATGAGCAGGAACAATACCTTTTGACAGGAATTGTGGCTTTGTCTCCGATTTTGTGCCGTATGAGTGCACAAGTTTCTTTTGTTTGCATCCTTGCTTTTTGTTTTGTTTAAGTGTTTCCAAGTGAGTGTGTGACTAGCTGCGTCACTTCAACTTTCTGTGTGTGCATGCATATGTGTGTGTGTGTTTGCGTATAAGTGCGTCTGCATGGCTCTGTGCTCCAGTTCAATCTTTTTGTGAATCCTTGCCAAGTCACAGATATAAATAAACCATCGTTATGGCTGATACACTGGCTGAGGCGAGCCTCGCGCTCTGGCAGATGTAGCTGGCAGCTGAAGTGTGCCTCTATGTGTGTGTGTGTGTGTGTGTGTGTGCTGTGCAAGGTTTTTAGTTGAGGGACTATACATGCAGCCATTTTGCTTTTTTGGAATGTGTGTGTGTGTGTGTGTGTGTGAGGGATGGGTGATGGGGGGCTTTAAGCACTTAAGTTAAATTCTGTATTCTTAGCAACTGTGCCTCAGCCTAAATGAGGTGAGCGCACACACACACACACACACACACACACACACACACACACACACACAAAATAAATATCCAAGTACTGATATGTTTTCTCAGTACTGCAAGATGGCAAATTTGTTGCTCCTGAATTCATATTCAGCAGGAGCGTGTGCTCAGCAGTGTGCGGCTTGCTAAATATTCAGCGCTAAACACTTTATTATTGGTCTGCTAACTCATCTGTACCTGCCATAGACGTACACATGAAAACCAAGTGAGTGGAGTGAAGCTTTAGGCTCTGCTGAAGCCGCACTTGGCATTTGAAAGGAGAGCATGTTCTGTCAGAATGTTGAACAGCTGAAATACCTGATGTCGAGTTTTCAGTTCTATTATTTTTGATTGATTTATATTTTGTGCTTTTTTTTTTCAATCACCGTGTTACAAGCAAGTGAAGGGTTTTTGGATCAGCTCCTCATCTGAGAATAGGTGGAGGTTTAGTACATTTCTTCAAGGCTTCAAGATTAATATACTTTTCAGACATGGAACAGTGATGTGGTTATTTCAGTTCTTCTGACAGCTCTCTGACACGGAAAACACAAGCTGTTTGGAAAATAACTTGGGGAATATCCTTCCAATGAGAAAGATCATCTTTTCATATCTGGTGGAGTGTTTGTGAGACACACAGGGAGAATATAGGCATATGGTGAATTTACAGGGTTTTGAATGCTCCTCTGTGGTGTAGCTCCACTATATGACAAAGAAGGGTGGAGCTTTACCTCGACCTTTGTCTAATGCCTTACATTTTTTGGCACTATGGTAAGTAAACTATGATCAAATCAATCTCACAGCAATAGCACTTGATGTGCTATTAGTTTATATCAAGTTGTCATGGCCAGTGTGTTAGTGTGATGTTAGCTAATGTGTTTGATGTTAAAGGGAATCTCTGGTATTTTTAAACCTGGGCCCTATTTTTACAAATTTTGGGTAAGTAAGATCCTTGGTCTGTCTCTGTAGGGATCCTTTCCATAATGTTGTCAGACACTTAGAATAACAACCTAAGCCAGAGTCAGTAGCAAAAACAAGCGCTTTTAGTGGATGGACATTTCACAGGTGCAACTGCCCGCAAGGATTACGTTGCAGCCATTGCAGCCCCTTCACGGAGGCTGGACTGGACCAATTCCAAAACTTTTGCTAAGTATTAGTCATTTCGATCCCAAAATTAGTAAAAATAGGACCAAGGTTTAAAAATTCTAGAGTTTCACTTTAAATAGTGTGATGAAGCATAGTGTCGTTAAGATCTTACTCAGTTGTTTGAGGCTGGTATTTTTTCTTCTTCATTAGTAGCTTTCATTTGTCAGGTTCAACGTCCTGATTTTTGCTCAACCTGAGTCCAGCATTTGATTCAACGCAAGCAAACAACTGGCTTAAGCTCTGTCTCAGATGGTTTTAAGTGAAATGGTCAGAATACACAATTTGCAGGACCTCGTCTCCACCCATTTGTGAGGAGGTCGGGTTCCTAGCTGGAGCGAGTTCCCTCCGTATCAAACATGCGTGTTACCGTATCTGCCGATTGTGACACTTTGAGTGATAGTGTTGCTGATCACTTAGTAAGATATCACAATGAAATAAGGACCAAAGGAAGCTAAGTGTCAGTTTCCTTTTAGTTTTGCTTGTTTTTTCTTCATTTATTCCCTTTTTCATGTTTTAGTAATTCAGAAAAGGACTGTATACCTGCAAAAAGACTTCATCTTGTAACAGAAGACATATTGCTCCATATTGGGAATCTATAATATGGAGCAGTGAAAGTAGCTGAAAGCTGCACAGTATTGCAGACTGGGGGTGGTGATTCTCAGTGGGATTTTGCAGTTATTTTCACCCTCAGGGAGTCATTTGAGTAAACATTTTGTGAGACAGCTTAATGGAGCTTTAACTATCTGTCATTTAATAAAGCACATTTATTTAGCAAAGAAGGGGCATTATTTACTTTTGGAGGAGCCCCACTTCCACTCTCTCCACTTCTTTGCCTCTCCATGTCTATTTGCTTCTTATCCTCTGTGTCTCTTTCTTTCTATTTCCTTCTTAGAGGGCGATACTAGCTGCTGTCTGACATTTACACTGTTTTGACAGGGACAACACCTAAGCACACACACTAACACAACAACACCCAACACACAGAGCTGCCACGGTCTTATCTCAGGTATGTAATTGATAGAGACAAATTCAGAGCCATAGACGAACAACGTTAGTGACACTAAGACAAGCACACACACTGAATACTGAGTAGGTTTCACCTCCATGCTAGTGTGTGTGTGTGTGTGTGTGTGTGTGTGTGTACGTCCTGACATCTTGCATTAAGCATGAGGCCAGGTCTTGTGCACACAAAGATGGGTGAGTCACACTGATTAGTCAGTCCTGCACCGGCCTGTGAAAGCAGCCAAGCCCTGTTTCCTAGTTTGTATGCTGTGCGTGTGTGTGTGTGTGTGTGTGTGTGTGTGTGTGTGTGTGTGTGTGTGTGTGTGTGTGCTTGTGTATGATGGGCAGGTAGAGTATTGGCCTGCGAAGAGCTAGGTCCTTGTTAGCAGGCATCTGGCAGGCAGGTAGATGTAGAGTGACAGAAAGGTTCGCGGCATTCACACACACACACACACACAGCATCTTATACTCCTTTGCCTATCTTGCCTGAATGCAGAACTAACAAACTGACAGGTGGACAAATCAATAGCACCGCTCATATCTTTTACATATATATTTCTACATATATTACCAGGACTCATTGCTTTGTTTTGTTTGTTTTCACTGGAATTTTATGTAACAATGCATGGGGGTAGTTTAAGTTTTGGCTCCATATCTGCCCAAACTCCTTCCAAAATCATGAGGATATTTGGGTTTTCAATAGAGGTGACTTCAGAGGACACTGAAGTCCTGACTTCGGCATTTATTATTCTTTGTTTTATTTACTTAAACATGCATTACTATTGTCAATCTTTTTGGTATTAATGTTGGATCAAACAACAAATTAAATGTCATAATAAAGTGTCGTTTATTCTTCAGATGGACACAAATACAAAAACTCCAAATAAATGCTTCGTTTCTGGTGAATGCGGAAGCAAACGTCAAGCATAACAACTTTATAAGGCGATGAGGTGTGGTGCATTTGTCATATTGTTTTGATGTTTTTTCTGCACCCTACTGGCCAAACTAGGACTAATGCAGCTTTAAGGGCGAAGGAAGACTTCCTGAGCCCTGAAGTATAGAAATTGTTGACAGGTTTCCTTGGTCCTTCAAATATACTTGAGGTCTGACCACAGTTTTGCCCCAAGGACTGAAACTCAAGTGTCACCAAAATATATTACTGTGATTCCTCTCCTTGACCTCCTGTTTCAGCCCTCCAAAATATGATCAATGGGTCATCACCACTCTCTACTGGTTAATCTTTTTCTTTAGCTATTTATAATTTGCATTTGATGCCAAATGTAGTGGTGAAATATGTCTGTTTGGAGGGAGAGCTAAACAGTTGGGTGACCACTACGTTTCATGTGAATGCAAAATGACTCGGATTTTGGAACAAAAAAGAACTTTACACTCTGATTTCAAGGTCTAATTATTATTACACTGCAGTGTTGACTTTGTGCCTTTGAAGGAATGTGACAGTGGAATCAGATATTCACACGTTACTTGGCTTGTGACACCGCGCCATCTGTGCCCATTAGAAGCTGCAACATTCCTCCCAGAGGCCTCACAGGAATAGTGTTGGAGAGAAGGGGGTGACCCAGCCAAGTTCTGCCTGAGTGTGAAGACTTCCCCTGGGCTTCAGTCTGACTGCCCGTCCCCTGTCTGGCTCTGGGGCTCCGAGGCCTCTGAAGGAAGAAAGACAAGGGATTTGGGGGATTGCAAAGCAGAAATGTGATACAGTTTTCTGAACTTATTTGACTTTTTTAGCTGAGTGAAATGAACAGCAAAGGCCTGTAACTGCCTGGTCAATGTATCCACATGATGATCCACATTATCATTAGGCATTTGTAGAAAAATATTGTGATGTGGTTTTGAATGTTGGGGATATTTACAGTGAAATGTGATTATATAAACTGGCCCCTTGTAACTCTTATGCTTATGAGAGGAAACGTGCATTCCTCACTTAAGAAACAGCCCTTTGTTATTGATCATTTTGATCAAATGAAAGGCAAGTTAAATCTGCATTCATTTCTACTGAGGGCAGCACTACCAGCTGCAAACTCAGCATTGACATATTATCACCTCATAATGTTAAGTTGAAAAGTTGCTTAACAAGCAAGAAGGAGCAAGATTAGGATTTATTTTGATTTTGATTTATTTATTTGTCGTGTAAGTCCAATATTCACTCTCATTTTAGCTAAATTTTTGGTTTCCAATAACTCCTGAGAAACATTTCTGGCTCTTCAGCTGCTAAATGTCCACAACTGTATGTTCAACGGGTAGTCGCAAAAGTTTTTTGCCATTTGGTGCTGCGCAGGTAGCATGCAGTGGGATTATAAGCGTTTTTTTTGCTGAGAACAGTTGCCCACTGCGGCTGGAAATTAGTTTCATAAGAGCTGTGAAACTGGACCAAAACTGCAGGGGCAAGACATAAAACCAAAACTAAGAGCTGAAAGATTCTAAAATGCTCTATAGAACTGAAGGGACCTGCGAGCGGGTGATAATTCTCATAACTACAAACGACAATGATCACGGTACACATAGTCATTGGACCCATTATTCAGATGATTTTTATGGAGATTTTTTCACCATGAAATGGGGGAGAGAGAGGTGTACGATATGCAACAAAGGTCACCGGCGACGTTGCAGCAGCCATGCAGCATGAGCCATATCCATTCAGCTACCAAGATTCTCCCATTTGACCCATTTTAAATATACAAATATTGATTAGAGCAGCTTTGAAGTGTAACTCCACCCTCAAATTCTGCTAGACCCCTCTCTCCCAGCATATTTAAAAAATGTGATGAGTGAGAGAACAACAACTGTAGGAGTCTTTTTTATATAAATTTCATGACATTGATAAGTCCCAGGTCGACTCCTTGCATTGGCCGTGCAGGGTTCAGGGCAAGGTTGAAACAGCTGATGGCGTGTTGAGCCATTTTCAACCCATGAAATTCTGCTTTGTATAAATTTGGCATTAATGGTATTTTCATCACAGTACAGTCATTTCATTTAGTTTCCTGCTCAAAAAACACATATAAGTGTGCAGTACCTCTTTAAAGACTATCTCAATTATGTAATTCAGTCTTCGGTTGTGTTTTTTTTAAAATAACCATCATGTCTGCATGGGACGTTTTTAAACATGTAAAATATAAACAATCTTTTAATAAAAGGTGACTTTAACTATAGTAGTTCACTGCTGATTATAGTACGTAAGTACTGCAAGGAGCTAGGTCCTGGTTAGCAGGAATGAGTCGCATAAAATGGCACACAGCATCTTATAATGGCCTGCTTTGTTGCAGCCAGAGCTAAAAAGCCGACAGGTGGACTTAAACCAACTAACACCACTGCTCAGTCAGTGGTGTAGCTACAAATATCGACAGGGAATCCAGGTTCCATACATATATATACTGTATCAGTGTAGTTTACTGCTGGGGATGTAGCTTGTTTCCTTTAGATTTCCTGTAGTGCTTGAGGGATTTTTTTTCGTACTTTTTGTCTCCGTTTTGGTCCAAAGCTCCTCTCAGTTACACAGCTGCATATAGAATTTTAATGTGGGTGGCCACAGAGGAAAACTGAACCCCTAACCCAGGCAGTATTCCCAGCAAAGACGTGCTCTATCAATTAAACTACACTACACAAGCCCCTGATCCCTGCCGTTTCCATATGCCGCAGAACAGGTCAACAGGTACATTTCAGATTAGGTTGCTTACATATCTGTAGGTGAGGCTCTCTGAGGTAATTAATTCAACATCAGTCAGCACACCGGTCTCTGAAGCTCAGGAAGGGGCAGCGTTTTTTTAAATGATAGTGACGGTGAGTTTAGCTTGAGTTGACAGTTGATAAAAGTAAAGGAGGGTGTAAACTGAAACCTGTGTACCAAAAGGCAGATCCACAAACAACCCTTCCTCTAGTCAAGGCTGTTTTTCACTGTTGTGGTAATTTTATTTATTGTAAATTTGTTTGGGAAAATGCATGACTGAAGCACAATATCAAGTAAAATAATAAGAGCCAGCGCCTCCATTTTTCCCCTTCTTGAGGCTTTGGTTTGTAGAAGAGCCCTGTCTCAAAATATAGTTTTAATACCTTTATTTTTTTTGTTGATATTATGTTAAATGGTGCATATTCCTATATTAATTTGTGTCTAATCAGATTACAAACTAACTGACACATAGCAAACCTTGTGTTGGGTACTATGCAGTGCAGGGGTGCTGGTTAGTTTCTGGGGCTACGGGCAAAGTATTATATAATGAGAGCAGGCTTCTGTGTGCTCTGTACTTAATGGCTACTTACAGGCAACTCGCCTACACAATGCACAGAGAGTGGGAAAAATGGTGGGTCAATAGGGGCCCACAGCTTTTGCCCCAGAGCTTCCTAGAGGGCCCTGCCTGTAGAGTATAAAATCAATTAATTGTTTAAGGGTAAATACCTGTTTTTATATATCATTGTAAATTTTATATGTTTTGCACTGTTGGTTGGTTGCGAAGACGCCATCTTGCACTCTCAGAACTTGTGATAAGCCATTTTTCAATAATTTTGACACTTTATGAGTAAAAGATGAATGGATTATTTGTAAAATATCAATACATTGATAGTTTAATAAGTTAGCTGCAAGCCTAAATGTCTGCTTTTATGGTACAGATCTTAATTAATGGTAACTCTGGTGTAAAAGTATATAAATGAATCTTCTTTTGTGTGTTTAGAAGGGGCTTAGCAAACAGCTTTCTACAACAATCAAATAACCGGGGAGTAATATGAATAGCAATAGCTGTTTTGAGAGCTACAAATTACTAGGAATCATCTGTCATCTGGGTGGTTTGACAGGGTAAATGATAGTTTACAGTGTATGTGTCTGCAGTTGTATTGCAGGATTGATGCAGGAAAGGGGGAGTAATTGCTGCCATTCTACTGTATACTGTAACACAGTGGCATGAGGAGTTAAGGAAATCAAAATGTATGCACTTAATTTTGATTGAGTCTGGAGGATGAGCAGCTAGAGCGTTACATTCTCATATTTTATCTGTTAGCTCTCTCGCACCCTTATGGAAATATCTATAATCATTTTTGTTTCCCTTCATGGATTTGCCACAGTAGCAGCACTTTTATGGAAGTGAACAGTACTTCCTCCGTGCTTTCAATCAGCTTTCATACCATATACCATGGTTACCCTTCCTTTGTCCTCTGTCACACACACAGTAGACTCTCACAACCAAGAAACTGCAATTAACCATCTACAAGGTTTCAAAATGGCTGTACGTGTGAATATTTATATTCATATTTTGCTAAAAAACAAAATAGGGAGAAAGCTCCCATTCTTGCATCTTTGCAACATAAGCAGCAGCAAAAATTTGAATGTACAAAACATTGTAATGTACAGTAATGCACTACAAAACAACACCACAAATAAGAGCTTCAAAAAATCCTTATAGACGTGAATAAAAAGTCTGCAAACTTTACAAAAGTACTGAACTGCAGGGTTGTTACATTGGATTGTATTAAATTATACAAGTATTCAAAATGTGTCCACCCCCTATGTGGCTGTATATGTGTGAGTTTGTGTGAATGCATACGCATAGCAGCAGGTGGTGACATTTAAACAGTAAACAAACACGAGCAGGTTGGTTGCTTTCTGTCCTTGACTGAGCTGCAGAGAGAATACCACTTTGGCATTTTGTGTTTCCCACCATGAAAACTGATTTCACTGTTCCAGAGCCCCTCAACACCCACACAGGTGTTTTGAGTTATTATATTAAGGACTAAATTTCTTCTCAGGTTCACATTGCTTGGAGCTACGTTGGGAATTTGCTGAGGTCATTAAACTCTATGTAGCAATAAGAGAGAAATAAAGGTGTAAGTTGCCTTCGCAACCGTGACAAAATGGGCTGGAAAGCCACAGAGATCTCAGTCAAAAGGCCTGTACACATCCACACAGCCAGCTCATTGTAAGTTCAAACTTAATGCACCAAGTGTTTACTAAGTTGAGATTCAAGCAGGACTAAATTAAACCACACAAATTAGTTCTTACATTGAGATTAGTTGTTACTAATATTTACACTCAGTAGTTGCCAGGTGTAACTGTTGCATGGCTAACTGAATTAACTGATGACTGACTAACGAGTGTTAGCTCGCCCATATCTGGCCCGTTTAGAGTAAAAAGTAAAGGGGGTTATATGGAATATGGTTTGACACATATGTCTGTTTAATGAAATGCTGTTTAATAATGATGGAGATTTTTAATTACATTTCACAAAAATAAGATGTTATGCCATGTAACATGGAGCTGAATCACCAAATAACGTCAGTTAGGTTAGCATGATTGGGAATTTCCCACTCATTCAAAAGTGCATAAATACTACTAACTCTGTAATGCACATACTTCTCCATATGTGTGTATATAAATAAAACAGTCATACCTACATTTAAAAAGGACTGGCAGTTGAATATATTGTTTTGCCCCCCAAAAAGTTATGCTACAGCTAGCTTCTGATTCTGCAGTGACTTCCTGTTTACATAGTTGATTGCTTTTAATTGGATTGTGTGTTTCCTAGCAACTTTACATATTACTAAATATTACTAAAGCCTTTGCTAGCTGAGACATTTCTGTTTCAGTTTTCAGTTCAGTTCTTTACAAACAAACTTAGTTATGGATTTATGAATAGCTGGTGCAACCCAATCCAAGATTATGTTTTAATGGCCTCAAGACACACTGCACACTGTGAACTTTTGCACATCCCTCAGTTAATATTTTGCACATCCTGCACAAAGTGTACAGCTCTTCATTTTCATATTAGTGTACAGTTTTTTTCAAATTTTTATCTTATTCTATTTTATTTTTTTTATTGCTAAATTCTCTATTTTACATTTGTATTCTTGACTTGCTTGCATTTTTGTGGCTTTATTTCATATATCTGTATATATTCTTACTATGCTTATTTATGCACCAATACACCAAGGCAAATTCCTTGTATGTGAAAACCTACTTGGCAATAAATCCAATTCTGACTCTGATCAAGCCTGGATAGATTATGGTCATTTTGTGCAATGGGCCAGGACATTTCTTACTTACTTTCCCTTGAAATGAAAATAATCTCAATTTCACACACATACATTTGGCTTCAGATACACACACACATGCATTCTGGCATCATCAGCATGCATGAGCTTGGTTCTTTATAGATGATGTGCAAAATTGATTCAAGCGCACCCTCAGACGCCTACATGACTGTATTTGTATTTTGTCTTTGTACTTCTCTTTTTCTTCACTTTCTCTCTCTCTCACACACACACACTCGATGCACACACCTGTCTCACCCAGAACATCTGCTGAACATCAGCTTACGCCCTTATCCATGGAACTCATGATAAATGTCTGATTCCATGGTTTGAGTAGCAGCACTGAGCCTTTTTGGAGGACATTGTGTAATTTAAAAGCCGCGAGCAAAATAACAGGATGCAACACCTCATAATCTCTGACTCTATTTCAGTTCGGTTCACTTTGACACGATTTATTGGCATGAAAGTAAAGAATAATTCTGGCAAGATATCAGGGTAAAAAAAAATGAAAATTTGCACACCATGCCCCCATTTCTCTTCTTGTGCATTTGTGTGTGTTGTGTGTTTATATGCAAAATAAAATCACTGACTCTGTCTGTGTTTAGCAGCTATCTGAATAAAGACTGAGAGTTCACTGGAGAGAGACAGAGGGTGAGAATTGGTTTATATGTGAATTTTTGTTTGTCATTGCGCGTGTGGTGTGTGTGTGTGAGTGTGTGTGTGTTTATGACAGCAGGAGCAGAGAGCAGAAATCCCATTAACAGTATGAGTTTGTGGAGGGAAAATGAAATAGTTTTTTAAAGGCCTCGTTATCAAGTCGAGCTGGACAATTACCATCTTCCTCCCGAAATCGCCTCCCAACATCCTTCCACCCTGGTGCCCCCCCTCTCTCCCCCATGTACCTCTCTCTACCTCCATCCTTACTCCCCCTCCCTCTTCATTCTCTTCCAATTTAACTATGAGCATCCTCTTCCTCAAATTCTCATAACTATCTCCTCCCTGCATCTTTCTGCTACACTTCCTTTACTCTCCTCTCTCTCCTTCCATTTCCCCATTCTCCTTCCTCTGCTCCTCCTGCTCTTCACTTAGACATTTTTCTTTCCCGACTTTAGCCTTAATTTAATTTTCTGCACCATTAATACTAAGCAAAGGCCTTATCTGTCTGATTTGCCGCCCGCTCTGAGAAAAGAAGGCGAGTCTTACTTTGGGGGGCCTTTCCTTAAATCAAAATGGTGGCCCAGTCGGCTGATGGGGGGAAAGGTTGATGGATGGTGGCAGAGACAGAAAAAAATCGGCAAATATAAGCTTGGCCCAAAGGAGAAGACGCACATATTCGCATGCACACCCACACCCACACACTGACGCTGCTAAGCAAGGTTCTGGCTGAAGAGAGTGCTGGTAATTGACAGTGCAGGGTGCAGCATCCATCCTTCCATGAACTCCCAACCACAGCCTGTCAATAACAACCTCAACCCTGACCAAGATACTGTCTCAGTACTGCTGCTTTAACCAAACTGGGATTGTATGATGGAGAGACTCACAGCAGATATCAAAAGTCTACACATTAAATTCCAGTGAAGGCAAGTTGGATTATTACATGCTTTGGAATACAGGTAGTCCAATTAAATCCAAAGTTCAATTTAAAAAGTTGTGCATACCTTAATTTTTGTCCTAAATGAAAGGTTTTAGTTTCTACTCTGACTTTTGGATTTGGATGGGGTTGGATTTGATGGGATTAACTTCACACACTATGAGCAGTAACAGCAAAACTGTATGTGTATAGCTACACAGTTTCACACGCCAGAAAAACGATGGGTGTTTTAAGAAAGAGACAACTTGCACTTCTTACATCCTTACCACTAGTGGAAACATTCTATGGCCAGGAAAGTCTATATTGAAGAGATTCATCCTTTGCATGGTGGCCATTAAGTTTGACAGCCACTACATTGTCAGATGTACCTCAGCATTTACATGTATCAGTCTGAACTGTACTCTTTCAACCTTTAAATGATTTACATGACAATCCATCCAACAGTTGTTGAGGTATTTTACTGTGGACTGTTGACATGTCTAGAGTCATGCTGCTAACATGGCTAAAAAGTAGATCATTTATTTTAATGTTGTTTTGTAAGAATGACAGTTGCATGTTTAGCTTGTTTAGCTCAGTTCTTACGATTTTCAGTCATCAGTGGTCTTGCCCACAGTAAATAGTATAGAGTGCTGCAGGGATGATGTATTTTTGCAGGCCAACTTTGAAGTTAGCATCTCCCTGGTTCCCTCGACAAAAAGCGAATGGGATTTTTCCACTGTATTTTGAATTATTGCAGAAAATAATTATTTCAGAAAGATAATCTCCACAAACGAACGAATTTTTGAAGTGTAAATGCAATCTCCAGAAGTAAAAACTAACGTTAGGCTATAAACAAACTACACCACGGTCACATGACTTCAACATCACCACTACTGAGATTCCAACTTGTAATTTGATTTTGCGCGCTTACCTCTTCTACAAAAGTCTTTGGAAAAGTTTGAGTTAGAGTAGTTTGCAAGAGCGCAAGTATAAACCCAACGAGGCTGTAAAGGCGGACGAGTGAGTAGATGAGTTTCTGTGTTCGGCGTTTAATGTCCCTGACAACCTCTGTAGTCTCATTTAGCCACTTGTTAGCAGCCGCCTTTTTTAAAACATGTAAACGCTTTAAAATTCACGAGTGGGGTATTTTCTGAAAATCTCTTAAGCTTGTGTTAACCACAGACCTTATTTCAGGCATCTAAACAAAAACCCATTCAAGAAACCCATTGATTTCGAGACGAGGGAGACGGAAGTGCAAAAATGTAAACTCATTTCTGGGTTTTAGGACTCATTCCTGCAGCACTCTATAGGCTAGACCTTTTCCCATTCCCATCGACAACAGCATTAAGGCTGACAGCATTTTTACCCTGTATGTTTGCTCTAATTGAGTATAACAGTGTGATGGAGCAGGGTGGGATCTGTGGGCTGAGCTGTGTCAGTTGGCCGGACTGGTGGTGCTCTGTTGCTGCTCTTTGATGCATTGTTGATGCTGTGTTGTGAACGTCGCAGAGGCTCTGGCCCACAGCAGCAGCGTTGTTACCCGTCAATTCATGTGTTTTGCCTCAGAGGCATTTCAGGTTCTGACAGAGAGGCTGGAATTGAGTTTACACTTGCACATCATCAGCAATAAATGATGAGTCGGACCCTGAGACACAATTATACATGACTGCACAGCAAAGGTTGAATAATGAATGAGCTCTCATGTATGACGCACGGTTTGGGTTTTTCAAACAGAATTACAGTCGACACCCACTGGGATTCTTTCTTTGTTGAAAGAGTGGGATGGTTTACAGCAGAGGGTTTAGGAGAAGATGCTGAAAAAAAGGTGCTGCAGGGATTTGATCCCAGGCCAGCAGGCTACATGTGGCTCCAGAGATAGCGGTCTAAACCTTCTGTTGTCTCATTCCACTACTGAATGATTTCTCTCCTACCAGATGCCACAATGCAGTTAAGTACTGAACAGGCTGAAAAATAAATATTATTTTTCAGCTGTGTAATTGGATAGAGGACAGACAGCAAACCTGCCGGCATATTCTTGATACGATGTTTAGAGCGAGTTGTAATTTCTACTGTTTGATTTCCCTTGTGTTTGTTATGGCTCCCCTTCTGGAACGCATTAGGGCCTCTGCAATCACCAATCACGTAGCCACATACAAACTGACATACACACCCACAGTTTTTTTCAGATTGCTTCTCTCATGCTTTCATTTACCCACAGCAGTCCTCACACCCCTCCCCCCCACCTTCCATCCCTCCCAGTGCCCAGAAATAATTGACATGCTCCAACCGACCTGCTTATTAAATAAACAACACACCGCTCAAAAAGAGGCTGCCTCCGCCTTTCGCGCTGGGTTTGGACACATGTGTTCTGACACCTTCAAGGTCCTATTAATCAGTCAGATGCAATTTGTTCAAGAGGTCTAAGTGGATGGTGTGTGAGCGCAGGATGCTGTGATGTGCTGTCCCTGGTTAACAAGGCTCATTTATAGTGTTTACTGAGGTTTATTTACACAAGTTGTGTGATCTTCCTTGTATTGTTTTATCGATGGAATGAACCAGATGTTGAGCCAAATAAACTGATAATAGTTTGGCTGTACATTTCCACGTATACAGTGTTTTGGAGCAGTTGGACAGAATTAAACATGCCATCTGTGATGGTAGTTGTCCACCTGATAACCCAGAAGACATGCAGTCCTTTCCACTGGTGTATTCCCTAATATCCAGTCAGGCCTTGAGTGTTGCTTGTGTGGTGCTCAGCTGAGTTTGACAGCACTGTTCTTGGAAGGAATGGTTGCCGAGCATGTGAGCTTTCTCAGAACCATCGTGCGTCACCCTTAACCAGGTCCACACCTGGTTCTTTCTCAGTTCAGCTGCAGTCCTCTACTTTTGGCCACTGAGCACCTCCATACATGCAAGTGTGGGATTCATACCTTCTTTACAGGCCCTGAAAACCTATTTTCACAATCAGGATCTTATGAGTGATGGGTTCCTACATGAACACAACATTTTCTGTCAAAGTTTAAAGTTTAAGTTAGTGAGTATTAAACTCTGTAAAAAAAAAAAAAAGTGTTTCTTATTTTTTGAAAGCATAGTAGGAATACAAACAAACGAGAAAAAGAAAGAAACACGAACACAGCACATTCATGGTAATAACAATAACCACAGTCCCAATTAAATAAAATACAGAGCAGTTCTCCTTTAAAAAGTACAAGTGCATATATATATATATATATATATATATATATAAAAAGAAATATACACAGCAAGGTGCTTTATATTATATTCAAAGCCGGTTTGGTTGGGATGAATGATATAACATATTCATTCTTTTAGTCTGTTGGCCAGAACCTTTCCAAGGATTTTGGTTTCAATGGGCAACAACGAAATGGGGCAATATGATGGCCTGGTTTTCAGTGAGATGTTAGCTTTATATAGGGTGGGCGGCAACCCAGAAGTGAGCCCAGAATGATTCAACATGCGTAAAAGCAGGGATGATACTTTAAGACCAAATGCTTTGAAGAATTCTATGCTAAAGCCATCTGGACCAGCTGCCTCATTATCAGGGAAGGAGGTGATTACTTTTTTGATCTCATCCAGACTAATATCAGTATCTAGTGCTTTAATTGAATCCATTGACAACTTGGGTAAATTCAGATTTTCAAAAAATGTTTCCATGGTTTCAGGATCTGGTTCGCCCTGTGATTGATAAACATTTGCATTTTTATGCAAATGTCGGACCTGAGATGCCCATGAAGGACAGAGTACCTTAGCTGCTGTTTTCTTAATGTGTGTTTCCTGGAGAAAACAGATATCAGCTTTGAGTGCACGTAGATGTGCATACACTTTACCTCTTTTAAGTGGACTATTCATCCTCCTTACATTGCAGCTGATTAGTTTAACTTCACCATTGCTGTGTGTATGTGGATCAGTTAACATAATGTCTACTTCTTAGAGTAACCTGTTAAAGCTAGACCCAGGGACCTGCGTGAGGCCCAGACTAGCAGGATAACTAAACACCACTCTCTAAACAAGGGAGACACTTCACTTCACAAATGAACAGTGTTACTGAGAGAAAAAACATCAGTCAGTCCTCACCTAGTTCTTAGCGTGAGCATACTTTTCAGCCTCACAGTTGCTGAACATATTTAAAATGTCTCTTAACGAAGCCACTGTTGACAAATGACGAAACCAGGAACCTAGTCAATTTTCCAGCTTGATACGACGTCAGAGTTCCAGTCTACAACTTCTCAGCGCATTAACTTTTCAGCTTTGTCTGGAGCGTTGAATGTGCCAGTGTTGTTGTTAACTGTGACCACGAACCTCGCTGGGAATCCACACCGAATTTTCCTGGTTCTGCACTTCTCCTTGATATCCTGCAAAGCCAGACGTTTCTTCATGGTAGCCGAGGTGAGATCAAGATAGATGATCACAGGGCGCCTGTCATACCCTAGCGGAGCCTTTTCTCTTAAGAGCCTCAGCACAAGCTCCTTTACCTGGAAGTAGTGCAGCCTGGCAATAATAGCCCTCGATTTACCATCTTTAGCCGGCGCTAGGCTCCGGTGGGCACGGTCCACTTCAATTGGTCAGTCGAAGTGGTCCTCTTCCAGTAGCTTTGGAAGCAACATGGCTACAAATGCCGTCTTCAGCCTTCTCCTGGACCCCAGTTATGCAAATGTTTTGCTGGCAGGAGCGAGCCTCCAGGTCGTCGCGTTTGGCTTGTTGTTGCATGTATTGAGACTCTAGGCTATCATACCGCCTCTCCAACTCTTTGATTCGCCTCTCATGCGATTATGTGGTAGCCTCAGTCGAAGACACCTGATAGAGTCGATTTAAGGCTTGAGAGGGACCCATTAAGCTCGGTGAACCTCTTGTCGACTGTGCTGTTCAGCATGTTTATTACTGCCAGGACATCCTCATTGGTAGCTGGAGTCGGGGTGCTAGCAGCTTTAGCTTTAGCTTCGCCCATGCTTTGTCAAGTTCTCACCAGAATCTTCTTCTCCGGGGCCCTTTTCTTGTCTCTTTCCTTTACCTGGTTTCATCATTTTGTTTATAACGTTACAACTCACTTCAGACACGTAGAAATAAAAGTTGAGTGGGTGAGGTAAAAGGTGAAGTTGAGGTGGAGCTCCCCGAAAACATGTTTACTCCTTATGTGTTTATTTGTTGATTTGGTCATTAATATATACTGCTATAAAGAAATATTCAGGATTTGAAACCATGTTTTCTCAGGGGCTTTAGAGCACTGCATTGTCATATCCTTCTATTCTAGTCATATAACTAGTCAAGGTTATGGTGTCAACAAAAGAGGGAGATGTAATCCCTCCAGCGACTGCTTGGTCTGCCCCTGGGCTTCCTCCCAAATGATCATACCTCCAAAGGGAGGCGACCAGTTCGCATCATTACTAAGTGATCCACCTTACTGGATCACTATTGATCCAGTAAGGTGGATCAACAATGGTAATTACTGCCTCTCGATATTAATAAGGAGCAACAGCTCAATACAGAGAGTCTTTCAAATCATGCATCACATCACCAACAGTGTGGATGTAATAATGCATTTTCCTCCTTGTAAATGGACTTCACTTATATAGCAACAGTTTCCAAAGTGATTTACAGATTGGTCTCATTCACCCATTCACACGCCGATGGTGACGGAGCTGCCATGCAAGATGCTAGCCTCCATTGGAGGCAACTCAGGGTTCAGTGTCTTGCCCAAGGACACTTCGACATGTGGCAGGAGGAGCCGGGGATCAAATCGCAAACCCTGGGATTAATGGACTACCCGCTCTACCTCCTGCCCCCTTGCATATGACTTTAGTCGCTTTAATTCCATGACTTACTAATACAACCTTGTACGAATCTGAAAGGACTAGAAATCACAAGTTTTTGAAGAGAATAAAGATTTGAAGAAAACAAGTACATCTCAGGTACTTCAGTAGAGTTGCTCAGTGGCCAGTAGTTTATAGCTGTGTTTATACTGGTCCACTCTCAGGTGTGAATATGTGCATATGTGAGTATGAGGCAGGTACGGATATCTGCTGAGCAGAATTCTACTCAGTAAATTAAGATTTTAAAAGTGTCGTGAAATTCTGCTTCTACATGCTGATTGAGAAGATGAAATCCATTAAATAATACCTGAGAGGAAATCTGACAGCAGTTAGTGTAAAAACCTGTAATACACACAACTGTGCTCTGTATTGAAAGGGTTCCCTCAGCTTGCACCATTAAGAAGAATTAAGAAGAATTATTTAAAGCAGTGGTTCACAAACAGTGGGACATACCCCCTATGGGAGATAGACCCCACTGGGAAAGGAATTAGGGAAGGTAATCAAGGTGGACTCATTTTCATTAAAACAAAACAATTAAAACATACTGTATTCTGCTGCATACATGACTCAGACTAAAGCAACTGAAGCTGCAACCTTTCATTTTATATTTTAAAGATTAATTTATTTCAATTCGGGTTAAAATGTCCAAAGGGAGACATGAAAATATTTACAATCCATGCTTTTCAGAACCACTGAAGAATGCATAAAATGCATGAAACTATCAGTATTTAAATGTGTCTTATACAGCCATATTGGATTCCCCATTCAGATTTTAAAACAAACCAAAGTTTCATAGACTCTGGTAGTCCGTTATCAGAGGTCATTAAGTGCCAGTGCTGTGAAGCCTAGCTGCCATTTCAGCTAATTAGCTGAACATAATTGTACTCAGCGAGTGTGTAAAATTCATATAGCTGTCAGATGACTGTTGGCACGCCTGACGCTGAGGAGCGATTGAGCAGATGGAAGCACAGACAGAGTGATGGAGTGGGGGAAAAAGGTTGAAAACAAAAGGGGAGACAGGAGACAGACAAGGTGAAGGGGAGATAGAGAAGAGGAGGGAGGAGGTGGTGATGACAGAGACTGATTAGAGGACAGAGAGAGACAAATAGAGATGGAGAGGGAGAAACAGCAAAGCTTTTGTCCTGCTGCGGTGTCTGCGCACGAGGGGACAGTACTTAGAAGATGATGGAGGAGAGGAAGTGAAAGAGTAGAGAGGGAGTGGGAGAAAGAGAAAGAGCGAGGCTGACCCTCCATGACACGACACACACACACACACACACACGTACACAAACAATTACAATATCTCACACAGATGGTTGCCGAAGACATCACTGCACACCAAACACCATTTAAACATTCATAAGATTTATGTAGGCTGTATGTTCTAATGTATGCACTCATACAAATACATACACAAACCCTCAAAATTACTATAATATCTCATATGGCCCTACTGCTGTATTAAATATGATTCTAAACTAAATTATTTAGAAACACCATCGAGTTCGAACATATGTTGGTTCATAAAAATGTCCATTTTGCACATGGGATAAAGATTTGGTATTGTGCCTGTGGAGCTTGGATTGGTCAGTAAATTCTTATAGACATCTATTTTCATGAAAAAGAACATTTTAACACCTTAATGCAGAGAGAGACAAATAGAGATGGAGATAATACTTTAATGGTACAGTTCAGTTGTGTCTAAAAAGCTCTAAAATTCCCCTTTTACTGCTGCTTTTCTACCATTGTTGATGTTCTTGTTTCTTTTTATGCCTTTTGTGCTTTTTGTTTTTTGTGAGGCATCTTGTAACCTTGTTCAGACATGTATAATATGGTTAAAGATTAGTATCATGGCTTATTATATTATACAACTCACTCTGACTCTGGCATAAATGCATCAAAAGTACAATTTGGCTGTCTAAAGATCATTAAATACATTCTTACATTCATTTTCAAAACAGAAATGTATTTCATGTGAGTGATAGCTATTTGGACAATGCACCTTTTACTAACTAGCACTCTCTTTGCACTTAAAACAAAAGGTTTCATGTGTTACACTAATTTACCTTTTGTAAAATGTCTGTCCTTTCAGGCAATGGCCATTTTGACTAAATACCTGCAAAAAAAAAAAAAAAAAATGAGACATTCCTATCAGCCTCAGCTGTAATTTGGGTTTAGTTCTTATTAGCAAATGTTAGCATATGAACATGCTAAACTAAGACGGTGAACATGGTTAACCTGCTTTTTAGCATTGTCATTATGAGCATGTTGACATTAGCATTAAGTGCAAAGCACTGCTGTGTCCAAGTCCAGCCTAACAGAGCTGCGAGCATGGCTGTGTCTTGCTGAATAATTGCTTATTGTGTAAAGAGTGTGAAGCAAAGATTAGAGAGTACGGCTAGAGTCTGAGCGATATCTATTTTCAAAGTGGTAGTTCATATAGAGGAGGTTTGGAAACTACCTTAGACTATTCATTTAAACTTATTTCATCACTTAATCTTTGCAGAACCTCAACAGAAGAATCTTTTTCAGGCAGGTTTGTGTCTTTTTGTCAACTAGTTGTTATATATTTTTTTTTTTACAATTACTTAGCCAAGTCTCCAGTGGACATCCATTATGGCACCAGCTGTGGTTACTAACAAGAGATTTGTGACACAAGTTTGCCCCTAAACCACTTAGCAAATGTTATTCCTGGTAAAGACTCAATGCCAATAATGTCATTAAAATGAGATATTAGCCTGAGAATCTGAGAGCTGTGATTGGTCGAGGGGAGCGGAGAGACAGATCAGACCAGAGGAGGAGATGATGGGGAGGAACCCAGAGGAAAGATAAATCCTGTTAAGGTGGTATTAATGTTCTTAAGCATACTGATAACTGCTATGCATGTGTGTGTGTGTGTGTGTATATGTGTGTGAGAAAGTGCAGCAGTGCTATAGGCGCATTAGGCTACAGGAAGGAGAATAGCTAAAAGGATTAGACTGACGTGGATTATTCACGCATGGAATACTGGAACCAAGGAGGTGGAGAGAGAGAGAGAGAGAGAGAAATGGAGATGGGCTGTATATGTAAGAGAAGTTGAGAATATAAATATGCATGTCTAGGAATATATGTGGTGAAGAGAGGAAAAGAAGAAATGGCAGAGAGACGGACGGAGATGAGGAAGAAAGCTGGGGAAGTGGAGGAAGCGAGAGACGACGAGAGAAGATGAGATTTAAGATGGAGTTTGAGATTGAGAAATCTTCAGAGTGTAACGAAATGAGGAAGCAGAGATTCAGAGAGATAGAAAGGGAGATGAGAGGATGACAGATTGGGATACAAACTCAAACAGAGAGATGAGAGAGAGAAGGATGGTGGTAGATGGAAGCCGAGCAGCATGGGTAATGAGGAAGAAGACACCAGGAGCTGAGAGAAATTAGACAGAAATAAAGAAGAAAGAAATAAGGAAGAAATAGTTGAATTGCAGAGTAGAGAAGGAACATCAGTGTGATTCAAGCTTACCCTGGCCTTTAAGTGTATTTCAACTTTTATTTAAACAGTTATTTAATCAGGAAAGTTGTTGAAGAATCATTATTAAAATGGGTGGATAAAGCAGGTGCATATGCATTGCCCTGTACAGCCATGTGCTGTTATACACTTAATAGTTCCAATGCCAAAAATAATGAGCACATTTTCTTTATACAGCTGTGAAAATGTTTCTAGTTAAAATGGAAAAACACAATTGAAAAATGCAATCAGATCTTCATAACCCGGTTTTTAACTAGAATCCTAGTCAAGGTACGGGCTTGTGCCGAATCTGTTGTTCGTTAGTATCCTGATTTTGAGTCTTATCCTGGTTTTGAACATTTTCAGCATGAAACACCATTCAGTTTTTATTTAAACTGGTCTTTTCATAAAAGCATTGGAAATCTGGTAAAGAAACCCATCGCCCAAAAACTTTAATGTTTTAGAACTATTACTACTAGTTAGTTATTTATTTAGTTCGTTTATTGACTTCAATATAAAATACAACATTAAGTAATCCAATTAGGTCCAATCATTAGTTCCAAAAAAATAATAATTAATTTACAATCCAATTCTGGCAGGACATAGATAACATTACTGAACAACATTAAGTTCAAACCTTTTCAAGGAAGTATATAAGTGCATACGTTTTCTGTCTATACCTATTAAGAATGAATTAAGATCGATTGAGTTATGGTCAAATTTTACATGAATCTTGCAAGGATGAGGACATAATGTTAATAATAATAACCACTGTCTTGATTTCCTGTATCACAAGAAACTGTTCAGCCCAGTATCCCCACAAATGATGTCCATATTGGACCATTGGACCAAATCACCTCATGATTTGCACCCAGTGCCAACGTTCAGATTCCATGCAGAAAGCAGTGTGTCCTTTCTGTAGTGAGGTGGAAGGTAAAGGTGGGTGACTTTCATGCAGTAAGGGCGGCTGTGGCTTTGCAGGTACAGTGGGTTGTCCAGGGTTTGATCCCCCACTCCTCTTATCCACGTGTTGAAGTGTCCTTGAGCAAGCCAATTCTTCCTGATCAATGGCAGCTGGCCACTATTGAGTGTATGTGTGTGAAAATGCAGTCTGTTTACCACACAGTAGAGTTTGTGTTGCATAACAGTTGAACCTAATCTGGGGTTTTACAGAATCGGCCAATATTGATGTTCCTGTCTGGTGATAGGGTTGAACTGTTAGCTGCCTTCCCCACCTTTTATTTGTTGAGACTGAGTCGCTAACACATGCGTTCTTCTGAAAAATACTAAATTCTGGACCCTCTTCCTAAAAAGACACCAGACAGTTAGCCCTTTAACCAAAACAGCTGCTTTCTATCTCTCACAGGGACTTATCCAACCCCTTTGACTTTATTGTAATGGTAGTGACTGAAAAGAGGGGAGTTTGTCCAACTGCATTTTCCCCCAGATTTGAGCCAGCAAATCTCTGGTCACACGCCCTCCAACCCCAATGCCTGCCTGGCTTTGGTTTCTGCCGTGTGGCGCTGTTGCCCTCTGGGACTAAGAAAGCAGGGGAATGGCAGTGAGGGAATAACTGTGTCACATCACGAAGCTAGTCGATACAGCTGTGACTGAGATAAAAGGGGAAGGGAAAGAGAGAGATGGAAATAAAGAGGGAAGGTGTAGAGGAAGGGAATGACACAGGAGAAAGGGGATGGATAGAAGAGGGAAAGAAGTAGAGGGGGAGGAGAAAAAAGATGGTGGGCCGAGGACAGGGAGAGAGGAAGAGAAAAAACAAAGAGATGGATAGATGGGAGAGGGGCTAAAGTCAGGGAAGCGTACTGTAGATTGACAGAAGATGATTGAGCAGAAGGCGGGTGGGGGAAATGGTGGTTTCAGTAAACGAAGGTGAATGACATCAGAGGACGATAGGTGAGGAAGGCAAATTGCGAGACGCACACACAGAAAATGAACAATGTCACGGTCAAATATTTGGGGAGAACAGCCTGGGTTTGCCTTATGCTGTGTCTGTCGCCCAATGGAGCTCTCTGGCAGAGTGACATAGGTGTATACAGAGAGAGAGAGAGAGAGAGAGAGAGAGAGAGATGGAATAGGGGAGAGGGAGAGCATTTGCAGAAGGAGTGTGTGCAATATACAAATATGTGATTGTGGACCAGATTTTACATAGCTGCATGTACACAGTTAGGTGTGTATGTGAATAGATCAGTGAGTGTGTGTGTGTGTGTGTGTGTGTGTATGTATGTATATGTACTGCATATGGGCATTAGCATGTTTGCAGAGAGTGGCAGCTAATCTGTTTATGCAGTCAGAGCTCATCTGGCTCCAAAACCCACAAATGTATAATTTAAGTCTGTCTGGCTGCTGTTGCTGCTTTTCATGACTTGTTTAAAAAAAACACGAGAAGCAGCACTTTTTAAAAATGGGTTTGTTCTCAGTTAAACTTCACACAGCAGATGTGAAGTGTGTCTTTTTTATTTGTGTGAATGTAGCTCTGACTGTCTTGGTATCTGTATCTGTCTTTGGTTTTTGTGTGTACTGTATGCAGTTGTGTTCGTGTGTGTGTGTGTGTGTTTCTGTTTGTATATGTATGTGTTAGTATACACTTGGTTGTGTGAATGTGTGTGTGTGTGTTTCTTGTACTTCTATCTTTGTGAGGACAGAGTTTTATACCTGGAAGGTTAGGACATTTTGAAATGTGAGGACATTTTCCCCAGTCCTCAGTCTTTATGTGTAAAGACTTCATTTTAGGGTTAGGCTAGGTTTCGGGAGTCAGGCATGTAGTTAGTGTAGTGTAGTGATGTATTGGCCCTTTTCGAACAAGTAGTCCTAGGAACTAAATCTTGAAATATTAAAAGCCCTTAGTTTTTTTAACATTCCAGTTGGTATTTCCACCCAATTTGAAGAACCAACAAGATTAGTTCAATTAGACCGTTGAAGGATTAAAAAGGGACAGCTTTTATTGCAACAAAATATTTGATCACGACAAGAGAACAACACAGAGTCCCTGTGTTGTTCTTTGTAATGTGTGCTGTTTGAATGGATGCTGGAGAGGAAAAGTGAAGAGGTGGAAAGGGAGACTGGAAATGAGGGACCAGTTGTACGGATGAATTGCTGAGAGTTACTTTTCTGATTTAGTACAAAAACACTTTGAGACAATTAGCAAATAAGGTCATGTTTTCTTTAGCTTGCTTGTCTGCTTTTTCTCGCTCTTTTTAGGACTAGTCTAGAAGTCAAATTGCCATCCCTAATCCTAATGTTTAAATCAGTGACAAGCAGTGCTTGCTTACATTCTGAACAAAAGTTGTAGACAAGTTGTTGCATGTTCAAGTTTGACCGGTCAGGGATGTTCAGTTCTTCCGACTTCACCCTGATTGTTACTAGCCCATAAGAGAGTATTACTAGGACTTTCTGAGCGGCAGGAGCTTCCGCCCAAGCACCAAAACTGGAACCAGGTTCCTGCAGTTGAGTTCATGAGATTACATCAAAGTTCACGAGTTACTGTGCAACGAGAAGAATTCCTGGGCCACATATCTACGTCTGTGTGTGATCTGTGTTTTTGTGTTGGATATCTCTGTGTGCATTAATGTATGTGTTCACACATACCGTATCATCAAATCTCGCTCCAGCGAGATTTGGGATGCAGCCTGCCTTACACATTTTCCATTATAATTCATTCACTTCTTTCTCTGCGACTCCAGTCACACACTTCCTGTATCTTTTGTAAGGAATATTTGTACCTGCTAGTTTCTGAGGGAATGTAGTTAGATCTTATAAACCCCTCAAGGAAATACACACTTTTATCACACTTAGTTACCTCCTACTTTAACATGCAATTTCTAAAATAAAATCCAGAATAACTTTTACTTAAAGTGGGATGTTTAGTTGTTGAAAATAAGTACCTTAACCCTTAGCATCCACTTGATGCTATTGTTTCTAAAATGGCATTTCTCATTGTCAAATAAACTAGAACTAACAGACATCATACACATACTGCTGGAATTAGCTAAACTTAGGCTTTCCAGTGATGCTCATAAATAACTATAGGAAGCATGTATTATTGTGATTATTACTATTTAAAATCACCTAGGCCATTCATTTTATTTGAAAGTCTGTATGAATGAGCTTCTTAAAAAATATGATTGGTGAATGCCTGGATCTTTACAAAATAGGATAAACGATTTTTCAGTATATTTTTCACTTATGCTGTCTAAATATTGCCTGTTTAGCAAGCAAATTAATTGTAATCTTTTTTACCATTATGAAAGACCAAACCAAAGCAGCAAAACAATGCATAAATGCAATCAGTGTAACTCACCGCCGTCGCAATCATTCAGAAGGGAGCAGTCCATCAGTTAAGCTGCTTGCGTGGGAGAAAAAGTGTGCCAAGTGGAGAAGAAGTGGTTTGCATTGCAATGTGTGTTTTGGCGAAGAAAGGAGCAGTCAGATTCCGAGGGGCGAAGCAGGGCTGCATTTTAATTCCAGGTCTTGCCTAAACGTAATCCAGCTCTATACCAGATGTACACACACTCTGGATAAAAGATGCATGGTGATGTCCGGTGGAAAGGAGACCCACGATGAATTGTGAACAAAGGCGTTCAGGTTCTGATTCAAATAAATATGTTGTTTTCTTGCATTTTGTTGCAATTTCAAAGTTTTGGGACTTTTGCCAACTTTAATTTTGCCTGTATGTTCAGTTTGGAACCCTGCAGCAGATTGAGGTATGTGTGTGGTGTACATTTGTGTGTGTGTGCATGTAGATGCTGTATGAGCCTGTTTGTGATGTGATGATACAAAAGTTGATTTGACATATATAATGCATACTGTATAAGAAAACATGTATGTACTGCACATTCTGAGCCTGAACGTGTGTGACGGGGTGTGTCCCAGGGTCTTCTCTCTGCCCCCGTGGGTGCTCTCTGAAGTTAATTATTCCAGTCAGAAACGTCAAATTCACCCATCCCCACACTGATAGGTCAGTTTTTCCAATTTCCTTCCTAATTGTTGAGGTCAGGACAACATGGTGTGAAAGTGATTTCACATCAGCTCCTGTGGGGGGCTTCACAGGGATCAAAGAATCCCCTCTGGGTGCTATTGGCTTTTCATCTCTCAGCGCAATGTGTCAGTGTGTGTGTGTGTGTGTGTGGTTATGTGTGGGGTTCACAAGTGAAGATGAATCCCTAATGTTCTCTGTGGGGAAACTGGTTCATTGCATCATCAAATTTCAGCTGAAATTGTATGTGTATATACACACACAACACATGATACGCTAAATACAGCATAGAGAAACAACATGAATCAAAGCATTATTAGAGTGTGGAAAAATGTGTTTGTATCCCAATGACTTACAAATGTGAAACTCAGACTTGAAATTTAAATATAAATTTAAACAAATCTGGGTGTTTATTTTGCATATAATGAAAAAGCTGAAAATAGGATAAAAATCTGTCAATACTACAAAGAATACCATTTCCAAGGCGTTCCAAGTCCTTGTAAGTAATTCAGCCATTAAAAAAAACTTATTTAGAAGGACATTGGTGCATATATACATCAGTTAATTTGCATTTTCTACCCATTTCTTTCTTTATCCACAACAGGAAGATTTGTCGAGTTGTGCCGTTGTCTACTTTGAGATGTTTTGATTGTGTGGTGGCATAAAATGATTAATAATCGGTTCTGCTGGTTTGAAAAAATCTTAGTTTTTACTTAGTGAAAAGTGTAGGTAAACAAATATAAATATAACAATCAGAGAGATGGCAATGCAAACATGCACATACAGTATGTGAATTCTCAGGAAACAAATCATGTGCAAATATGTATCACACTCACTTTAACAAACTTAGATTAAAGATAATGCACTGTAATGAACAGGAACCTATCATACTGTATTACTATATAAAATGTATAAGAAATGACAGCAAAGTTAGAAAGTTTTTTCTCTTATATGCATATTTTCTCAGCTTCATACCTCCCAATAGTTGTTCTGCCACACAGACACACAAAAACACACTCATCCTGCCAAATTACATACAAATTAGTATGTATTTTAAGGCATCAAATTGTCAGAATTTGCAGTTGAGTTTATCATGGCCATCTCTCCTCTATATAGACAGATAGTAATGCCAGGATACATCTGGGCGAGCAGGCTGTTTCTTGACGCCTGCAGTGGGTTACAAACTGTCTGTTCCAAAATCAAAACACCCTCAGCTGCTCACAGGATCCCATTTAGTTCTAAATACCCATTTAGCTCTAAATACCCTTCAGACAGCCATCCTCATCAATCTGATGCCATAATCCATCATTATGAATGCAGAGTGGGAGGCTTTGATTCAAGGAAATAGCTCCTTTTGTTTCCTGATGAAAAATAACTTGATGGCTGTGTCTTTCATACAGTGGTTGAGTGATGGTTTTGAGCAAAGAACAAAGCAGCGAGAAGGGTATTACTCACATTTCAGCTGGTAGGTTTGAGATTATCACAAATAATGTACAGCCTGATGGCTGTACTTCTTCATGAGTTTATGTTGTACAGGTTTTAGCTGGTGTGTCTGTGGGATACATCTCTCCCTAACACTTTTTACTTTTTAATGCAACACACACCCACTCTATTCCCAGCCGTGCTGAGCTCAACATGTTTTTAACACTGAGGATTTAAAAATTAAAAGTTTAAGTATTTATATATTTTAACAGTATTTCTTCCAGCTGACTGTGTAATAACCCAAGGTTGAAAATACAATTCACATTGTGCAAAACAAACACTTCCTCAGGATGCAACCTTTTCAATTCGGTCTAAACACTTCCATGTACAAAAAAAAAGCTTTTGCTTGTTGTCTGAGTATTTAGTATAATATTTTTTTTATTTTACTCATTATCAATTACTGTATCCTGGACACTTACGGCATTCAGCAGATTCTCTGCAACAGCTGAATAAACGTAATTTTCTACATAGATAAACTAATGGAAAACCAATAATAAAAAGTGTAAGGATCATTTTCCTTACAGTATATCTGAAAGCGTTTCATAATGAAGCATGAGTTTACAAATCAGAAGAAATGACTTTGTTAGCATAACTTTACAGGGCATTATTTTCCCACCTCAGCATATTTAAATGTGTTGAGGGGTGAGATTTGGAAAAGATTCTATAAATCAGTGGGAAGTCAAGTAATTTGTGATAAAAAGTGATTTTAAAGCAAAATGCATTATTCTTGGTCACAACAACTCCGTCTTCCTCCTAAGGTTTGGTATCTCAGATTTGAACCCATATCCCTCATGACTATTAGCACAGTAAGAGACAGCTACACTATGTTTGTTGGTGCCTTCAAATGGGGTCGTGTTAACCATGTTTACGAGGAGAATCCATATGAACGCCCCCCTCTTTTGGTTCATACCACCTTGTAAGAGGACATTTTCTGAAAGCTCTGAGTTCACCAGTTGTGACGTGTTTGCTGACATTTTCAGAAATAGAGGAGGCCATGGAAGTTCATTTTTCTGTGGATATTAAGTTAATATATTGTCATTTTAGTAATCTCCTCCCACCCCACTGATGTTTTGAAATTTGGGCAAGCTAATAATTGTCACTCTAACAAAATCAGGAAGTTAGCCCCTACACACCCATGGTCCACCCACACAGGTGTTTTCACTTATGTTGCCTAAAAAGACCTCATGATCAGGATTGTGTGTACAAACTGCTGTTGATTGGCATCTCTCTCACTATTCTGTTGTTGCACCATTATTTTTTCTTATTGGTACATAACGTTTGGTTACATCACGTAATTCCCGGCATAGCTCCACACAACCTCTGCCTGAACGGAGGTCTAATCAGCCAAAGGTAATTGAGAACACCTTTAAAGTTAAGTAGGAAATGTTTGGTGAGCATGAAGACCCTTTTCACGGCAGCCATTTTGACTTGTCAAAGCATGAAAAGCACAGGTGGAATTACTAACATTAATGATGGCTGCATTCCATTTAGGAGAGCCAGTTCCAGGGCTCTGGTATTGTGTATGCTCGCTCGATGACATGGCTTACTGAGACACTTAACAGAATGGAGCCATTGTTAATGTTATGACTTACACCTGTGCTTTTCCTGCTTTAACAAGTCAAAATGGCTGCCACAAAAAGGGTCTATTCCCTTTAAAGTCAATGTAAACATTTCTGTCCTACATCACAGCTGCTGGAATGGGAGTAAGCCTAAGGTTAACAAAAACAGAAGAGAAAAAATGGAATAACTGCAATACAGACTTGAATCCTTGAGCAGAAAAGTCAAGAGCAGACAACACAAGATTTCTAAATTCTCTCTCCTTCAACCGTTTTTCATCAACCTTGAATAACTTCTTTATCATTTTGAGGATGTCAATGCCAACACTTGTAAGACTCAAAGACATCTAACTTTGCGAGTAAATACATTCATCCAAAATAAATATCTGCAGCAATTCTATGGAAACTTGAAAATCACAAAAATGATTACTCACATATTTTTACAATAGCATTCGTAAGCCCGCAGAGTATATTAGCTTCTGCCAGCCATACAGTAGGTTTAGGTTTTGTTGTTGCAGTCTCAACAGAGAGAAAAAACTAAGTCTGGAGACATTTCTGCCGGGAAATCACAGCAAGAACAGCTTCGAGCAGTATAGCAGCAAGTTAACTTTTCAGCAGTAAATGCATCCTTGTTTGACGTAGTTCTAGGCCACATGAGTAATGTTTGAGGGATTAGGTTTTGTTTGCTTGTACAATCAAGTGATAAACGGAAAATGAGATAGAAGAAACCAAAGGAGCTCTGTGGGTGACAGAATGGAAACCTGACGGGCTTGGAAAAACATTTTACCCCAAAGTACACAAGAAAAAAAATGTAGACAAATATATTAAACAAATGAACTGGGAACAGAAAGTAGAGGGTATAAAACAACACAAAAAACTATATGTGGCATTACAGCATTTGTCAAGTCTACATACACATACACACAATGAACCGCTATAGTGGCTTCATCTTAAGAGTGTTAATAGATTCTCATGGTGGCATTATAACTCGTATCAGTATCCAAATGCACACATGATTATAATTATCTAATCAAGTGTCCTCTCGTCTGGCTAGCATCCTTAGCGAGCTCTCTCCATCGCTAATCAGCTAATTACAACACCATTATAATCAGCCCAACTCTGGCTTACTGCAGATGAGACGCTAGATTAGCATGGTAAACAAAATATGCCAGATATGGAAGGAGGAGGTGCAGGAGGACATTGACAAGTGCAAGGAAGAGGAAGAAGATGAGGAGAGAGAGAGAGAGAGAGAGAGAGAGAGAGAGAGAGAGAGAGAGAGAGAGAGAGATGGCTTTGGAGGTAGTTTTTGAACTGGCAGAAATGAGTAGTGGAGAAAGTCTGATTTGACTTTACCATTCATACAGTCTGCACTACTCATTATCTCAGTATCAGCGCTGCTGCGACCATAACCATATAGGTCTTTTTTTTTTTTTTTTTTGACAGCAAACATTTTGGCTTGCCATAGCAGGGAAAGCACAGGTGTAATTGTTTGAACATTAAAAACGGCTGCATTCTATTTAGGTGAGCTAGTTCCAGGTTCCTGTTGTTGTGCATGCTGGCTCATTTTCATGGCTTAATGGTAAATTGACTTCACTTATATAGCGCTTTTTCAACCTTAACGGTTCCCAAAGCGCTTTACAGATTGGTCTCACCCATTCCCAAACACATTCACACATCAGTGGTGATGGAGCTGCCATGCAAGGTGCTGGCCTCCAGCAACTTAGGACTCAGTGTCTTACTGGGAAACTTGACAGAACTAAGCCACCGTTAATGAAATTTGCTTCATCTGTGCTTTTCCTGGTGTGACAAGTTAAAATGTCTGCTGGAAATTATTAAGACTTTTATTTACTTGCTTACTTCTTAATTGATTTTAAAGGCTGGGTCACTTTATTTTTAATCTACCATCTGTATATTGTGTATAGCACTGTTACTTTGTGTGCTTCATAAGTTCTATTTAAATGATTCTTCTTCTACTGCTATTACACTTACATTTTTTCTCCAGTAGACACAAGATAAACTTGGTATCTCACATTGGTATCTCATTTTTAGCTGGTATCAACAATCTGTATCTGGATATATTGTCTAGATAATGACATCTGATTACAGGCCTTTGCATTTTCAGCTCTTATCAATAAGCGCGCTCATTATCTTGATTCTGTATGTATTGTGATAAGATCCCAATATGCAAATAAGGGAGGTGGAGCTTGCAGACTTCAATAAACATGGACGCACCATGGTCAAGAGTAGTGATGCAGCTGTAGGAGCTCCACTTATTTTCTCTTTGCCAAGGAAGTGGTCTTTAGTGACTTTATGCCAATCGTGCTTGAAACAGCAGGAAGAGATGTAGTTTGTTGGATGTTTTTTTTCCTCTCTTAAGAATGTGACCAAATGTTACACCTGGCTGGATTCCAGTGACAATACCAGTCAGACCACCTCCAGATGTCATCGGGCTGATCGGATAGCATTCTGGTTGCAATGTGTTATTCAGCTCCAATACAGATTGCCTGTTAATACCAGGTGTAAGTAGGGTATGGAGATACATTCAGTCACAACACTTTCAAAATGACTTCATGTTACGATGCGCAGTACAGGCGGCAGGGAAAAGGACCCAAATGCAGACAAACCATGATACTCAAGCAGTTCAATGATTTATTTGTAGCTTACTCATAGGTACAGGTAACAGGTAGGTTCAGGAGACTGAAACACATCCAACACAAAAAATAAGCACATGGTAAACAGTACACAATGAACCAACCGGGAACAAAGGAAGGGGACCAGTATAAAGGGAGTGCCTGATGAGGGAATGAGGTACAGGTGGGAAGATGGACAGGGACGCTCAGGTGACGGGAATGAGGTGATTAGGCAGATGGGAGTGGCAGGACCTTGACTGGCAGGGGAAAGTCTGAAGTCATCTGGTGGACAAAATGAAACACAGCACTGGGAAAACACAAAATCAACCGGAGAGGAGTCACAGGGAGACAGACCATGACACTTCACCTTTTATTTTACTTTTACTGGCTTGGTTTGTGGCAAACCTGTGTTTCCTCCAATCTCCATTTTGAGCTTAATGATTGGGACATATGTTTGTGGCTAAATACAGAAATAGCCCTTGTTGTCGCATTACCTGTAGGTAGATTTCTTAGATGAGACCATAAAAGTTTCCATGCTTTGGGTTCATCATCTCCTGATTCTCCTGCAAACACAGACCTTGTTAGCTCTTTCTTGCCCATTTTTATTTCCAGCACCATTAACCTTTCCTTTCTCTCATTACCAGGCTACCTAGCTAATGCTAATCTGCTTGCGTGTTGGAGTTGCGCAGCAACAAGAATCATCCAGCACTCCATGTTCCCTTCGACCTCTTGTTCGCTCTCTGTTACTAATTATGCACACAGGTTTGTGCTGTGAACAGGAGAGGGGGGAAAAAGCCTTCTTCACACACAAATAGACATATCTTGTTTGGTTACTCAGGTCATGTCTGGCTGACAAAACTCAATAATCCAGCCACCTCTTCACGCCTAATGCTACACCTTCCTCACCAATCATCATTTCTTCGATCCTCCTCTTTTTGTTTATCCCTTCAGCTTTTCATGTCCCTCACTCCCCTCTGCCCTCCTCCCCTTTGTATCACACCACTTCTCGCTTATTGCTTTGTTTTCCATCCCCCTGTTCTCGCTTTTTCCATCTCTGGCAGGCTCTATCAATTTTTAATATGGCTGCCAGTGTTGGACATGTCCTTGCAGTAGCCTCAGTGATTGGCCCTGCCATGAAAGTTGGTATTTACAGATCTAAAGGCTTTGGTTTTGTCTGCTTTGCTTCATGCAGCAAAGACCTCACTCTGTGCTGCTGTGGGGCCCCAAAGCTATACACTGAATGAAGCCGTGACACTCAAGAAAGTGGTTTTACGGCTCTGGTGATTCTCTGAGATATTTTCGACTTCCTTTCTATGAACGAAGCTTGTTGCTAAGCAGTAAAAGTCCCTCTGCTCCCTGGCTGGAGTTGAATCCATGGTCTTGTGACATTGGGTTATTAAGTTATCTTTTAAACAAAATAGGACTGTGGGGATATATTTGATTTTTGTGGGTAAAATGGGACATCTATTTAAGACGCAATGAGCTGCTTGAGAGACATTTCCAGTGATGGAAAAAGTATTCTGATTTAATGCCTAGTAGAAGTAGAAATAGCAATAAAGGTCCTCTACTCAGAAGAAAATGTAATAAAAGTATCAAAAGTAAAAGTTCTCATTATGAAGAATGGCCCATTTTATAGTGTGAAATTCTTGATTCATTAACTGGATAATTTCAGGTTAGTCTATAGTGGAATGCACCATATTTTCCATTGTACAGAGATGTCCAAAACCCCTAAACTATCTGTATGGCTAGATACCACTGAGGGTCAGTAAGAAAATACGATATTTTGGGATTTTTAAACACTTGTACTGAGTGAGTTTATACAGTATGAGAGTATACAGGAGTGCAAAATGGAACTTACCAAGACAAATACTTTTATGGACTTGATGGTGGCCTCCACAAAACATTATTGGTGTTCTGTTAAACTCCTGTCTGTTGCACTGACCTCTTTCTTCCTATTGGGCAATACAATGAAATGTTTACAACCCCGTGTAACCCAGGTGTATAAAGATACAAGCTCATCCATCTCTGAGACAAGTCCATCTCCTGTGTGCGAAGCTTCTTCTCTCCCGACAGTGTCAGCAATAAAGTTGGGGTCAGTGGCTGCTGTTTGTATTTGCGCGTTGGTTTATTGAGTATTGGGATAGCTGACTAAGAACAGGGCAGGTGTTTCATGTATCAAACCACTCGGATCTTAGAAAATTCAGCACGACTTCATGCATTTTATATATCTTAGAAAATTGAGAAAATACATCTCAAGCATCAACGAGAAACCAGTGAACACAACAGTATATAGTCATTGACCACCACATGGTGAGTCCTGATGTTATATCTGGCCCACTGGAACATGTGACGACACCAAAGACTTCTGGGGATTGTTGTGTTAAACTATTTTTGGGCTACAGTGTAGAACCATGTGGATAGATGAGTAGCTCTATATTAAGAGACAATCAAAAACACACATCCCACATAGTAAACACTTGGCAGATAGATACTGTAGATACAAGTATAAGAGGCTATATATGGTCATGAAACATAACATAATGTATGGCTTTTGTGAAAGAAAATGTGATAATGGTTCTCTTGCTACTGTTAAGATACTTTAGGGTGTGATTTGTTTTTGAAGTTATAGGGGAAATTATTCAGTATATCAGTATGACAAAAATGTCTCCAGGTCTAACTCTTGGTCCTCACAAAGATTAAAGTCCAAGAACACGCACACAAGTGTGATTTATGAGATAACCTAGCAGTGCAGAACCTCACTTGTTGAATGCAGCAGTATATTACCCTGCCTGGCAGTGCACACGCTGTAAACAACTGTATTGTGACAGTAACGCTGGCCATCTCAGTTCATTTAAGGTCAGTTCACTTCCATTCTTCTTATCAGTTCAATTAATTCAAGTCAAACACACTTTATTTTTATAAAATGTGTATGAAGCAGTGTGGACCTCTAACACTAATAGCTAGCTGACAATGGGATTTGATTACCATTTGAATCACCTTTACTATAATGAGGACCATTTACTCTATTTTAATTCTTTAATCAGAGATTCTTTTCTTCCAGTCACCACAGTCAGGGAGGGAAGCAGATTATATCAGGTTAGATGGAGACGCACAGCAGATGGCAACATGTTTTAGTACCTGTAACACAGTAACAATGGCTTCTTGTTGCAAATGGTAGAAGTAAATTCAATTACTTTTTGTAAGTAATACTTGATGTAGTTCTATGAAATATTATCAATAGCAAATAAGTTGAAGTAGAAAATATTTTACAAAAATAACCAACCTCACAGAAAAGAGAGTGGAACATACTAAAAAGAAAAGAAAAGACACATCCAACATTTTACACTCAAGTAAAGGCGTTACCGACGAGAATCATTTGTGTTCACATGTACACGTATAACAAAAATAATCTACAAACCAGCTGTGTGAATATTTAGAAAACAAAAAAAATATACTTAAATATGCACATAGGCATATAGAAGTTCTGTATTGGTGTTGTAATGTACTGTATAATTGACAAGAAGATTTATAAAGGAAATTGTCCAATTTAAATCTATTTAAAAAAAAATTATTATTCCAGTCTAGATAGAGCGTTGTAAACTACACCATTACAGATGCACTAGCCAAATTATTGCCTTACTAATAAAGCATATTTTAATTTTATTGAAAAAAACAAAATGAAATTCATATGATTATGAAGATGTATTTATATTGTTGTGTATTGTATTATTGCTGTAATGTACCTTGCTGATCCCAGAGCCCGTTTAAAACAGTTGCAGTCCAAACAGTACCAGTGTTGGCCATATTGCCCATCAGTCTAGTCGGTCACAGTGTGTTGACTCATTGGCTGCAGCCTCCTGCCATGTTTGTCATGCCAGGATCGAGAGGACAAACAGTCTGTTCTTGGCTGATTGTTGCAGTCGCTGGCTGGGTCTTCCTGGTCTACCCGAAGGTCAGCAAACTGTCAGGGGGTGAGAGGGAGAACATGGGTGAGGTAATCTGATGGTGATGAATCACATTTGGGCACCAAAGAATGCCAGAATGCCATGATAGGCGTGTTTGTGTGTGTGTGTGTGTGTGTGTGTGTTGACATGGCTGCTGTAATCCTTTTGTGTCGCACTGCATTTTGACAACTCTCACATTCCTACCTGTCACCCTCAACTCTCTCTTCTCCCACTTCCTTTCTCACTCTCTGTGATCTCTCTCTCTCACTCACACACACACACAATCATCTCCAAAGTACAGCAATACGTTTCTATCTCTCTATGGAGGATCTGTCTTGTATGCATTTAGTCCCGAAACACATAACAGTACGTAGCAAACATGGACTCTTCAAGCTACACAAAGTTGATTTCAACATGTCACCTGAAGTTCTAATCCTGGAGCAAGCATCAGCTGCACTTTTAGATCTCGCATAAAAACGGGGTGCCATAGCAGGGAACAACCACGGGTGTATTAAAACAATATTCCATCGGAAATATGTATTTTGAGTATGAAATACTTAACCCCATTTAGGCCTGAAAGGTGGCTCTTAAAAGTTTGTAGGTGGTGTTTTAGTAGAGGACGGCAGCAGAAGGATTCCAATGGAGACCTACAGTCACTGCAAAAAAATACATTTTACAAATTGTATGAAAAGGACCATACAAACTTCTTAACCAGCCCCTGTCATCCACCTGTCTGCCAATGACCTGTGTTTTTTTGCCATGAGTATTTAATACTCAAAAGATAGATTAATACGCCAAATATTAAACCTTCATCATTTTTACAGTTAGTATACAAGAAATTAACATACACACTATACAAACAGGAAGAGATACAATATTATGTATCAGACATCAACCAAAGGTTTCACCACCATCCACATTTAGTTTTCATTTTCTTCAAGCTGTGAGGAATGTCTCCATTAGCTTGTGCATTACATTATGGGAGAATAGTGTACATCAACAGCACACTCAAAAAAATCACAAAAATCAAGGTTTTTTTTAGCATGCTTACTGACCGTTTTACTTTTCACTTTTCCAGTATGAACACACTACATACTCAAGACCTGCTCAGAATTATGTAGTGTGGAATTGGGACACAGCTTCGGTCGCACCATGTCGAGCTTTATTAGTAGTACACTCTTGGAAACAAGAGAGTGTCAGCTGTCATGATGGTCCAGTTTAAAGAGTGTCCTGCTGTATCACTTTCAGGACTAAGGACAGGTGTTTGAAGTCCACAGGGACTGAAAAACACGTGTTTAGAATGTATAATTGTGCCATGCACATTCAAAGTGTGTAGCTGCACTTCTTTGTGCAGCTGCACTCACACCATCACGGCCAACAGTATGCAACTTTGCCACTTGCCACTTCATGTGTGAACATAATGGAGTCAGCATATGCTCTACCTACACATAAACAGAGGCTACTCAGCAGGACATGTGCTGACACTTTTCCTTGGGGCCCAGGATGAACTGCACACTGCACACATGCATATAGAGACAAAATATATCACATTTACATTTAGCTGATGCTTTCATTTACAATGACTTAGAATGAGCACAAGTACACACACGTGCGTGTGTGTGTGTGTACTTGTGCTCATTGTAAGTCATGTAACTAATGTTAGTGGACACTGACACATAGAAACAGACACACACATAAAACAAATGGCCCCAGGGTGGGCCTGCTGCTTTTCCCTTGATGCTCTCCTCGGCGTCCCCAGCTGATACATCTGAGCTGGCATGTCAGTGTGTGTGCCAGTGTGTCAGAAAATGACGCAAGTTGAGACTGTGTGTGTATGAACAGGAAGGAAATGCTGCGGTAGGAAGTGGTATACAAGAATAGAACAGCTGGTTCACTGATACTTTTTGTTATTTTGGGTGCTTTCATGGTACTATTTCTGAGACGGTCAAAGGCAGATTTCTCACCTTCTGCACACTCTCTCGTGGCCTCCATTTTCTTGAAGTGTGATGCAGTGCGGCAGAGAAGTCTCCTACGCAGAAGAGATTTAGCGACTGACTGTCCCTGTCTTGGAGTAACTTGTGTTTGCTCCTGTGTGAAGCCAGAGTCCACAGTCAGTGGGTGACAGCAGTGTTTACCCAGCATGTCGTCAAGGAGTCTGTGGCTATGTAGAGCAAGAGGGCAGCAGCGTGATGCAATGGTTTGCAATGCATTGTCACACAGCACAGGGGCTGTCATGCACTGCAATGACCAATAATAGTGAATACATTATACTGATGCACAGAAGTAGTACTCAAACCAAAGTGGAAGATAACTAGTCACCGCCTGCAGCTGTTTCCTAAACACATGATAAAAATCTCTTTTTGCCCCTTAGAAGCAGATCCAATCTATTTAATTACGACGACCAATTAATGACAGTCCGAGGTAAATTAGTTTAACTGTATCAGATTTTAGTCTCATTTTAGTTATTACATTACTGAACAAGCATGGCATTGTCAGTAAATAAAAGCTACTGTTTTAGTCAACACAAGGCAATCTTCATCTTTTTTGATCAATGCATTTCTAATAACATTTCTAATAATAACCAAATATCGTTACTGATGTAACAAAAGGTCCTGATTATATTATAACACAAGGTCAATAAGTTTAGTCATTTTATCTTCTCATTAAAGGGGCACTCAATCAATTTGACACATGAAGTTCAGTTTACTACTCAGCCTGTGTAAGCAGTTGTATAATGTCTTCAGCGGCTCTGGAGGGAGCTTTGTCACGACTGAAAAAAATAACACTGATGATGTCATAGTGATGTCATCAGGGTAGGGCTTGGGCTAGAGACTTAAATATTTTAACAGAAAGCCTGCATCACAAACTGGGAGTGTGTACTGAAAGAAGTGGGCATTCAGGAGGCAAGGGGGGTCTAATTAAAGACGCTAGCATTGCAGTATGGGAAATGTAGGATTCTGTGTTTTTGCAGCTTGTCCAATCCTTAAGACTAAAAGTCAGGATAACTCTGCCTCTGCTGCTTCGATTTTGACTATTCTTGTTTTGTCTCTGTGATTCCCCCAACTTTTAGGAAGTGCAAAACTAAATTGCTGGACTACCAATTTAAATAATTATTGTGTTGATTCTTCATCATTCGTGGCTCATACATCACCTGATTGGCTGACTGACTGGCTGCAGTATACAGGGCGACAGCTCTACAGATGCCCTCATGCCAGTGTCGTTTGCTCCTGCGGCTTCTTCCATCACCCCAACCGCCTCTTGATGTGTTGAAAATGTTGACATTGTTGACTTTTCTAATACCTAATGTTCATGTTTGTTAATAGGAAGTTAGATTCTGCCAAATCTAACTGTATAATCATTTGCTACAAGTGGTCATTTCCCTGACAAAAAAAGTATCTCAGAATGAAATTTGGCCATGTTTAAAATCTCAGCAAGCACCACTTGTTACAGATGACCAGCTAATTATTCATGTTATATTAACATCAACTCAGCAGGTGTGTAACCTCTTGCTACACTGCAAACTATTTTGAGTATGACTTTGAAACAAAAAAATATAAATAAACAAAAACAAGGTAAAACCTCATGCAGTGAATTTGCTCCTGCATGACCAGGACAAATCGAATTAATCCAGGAACTAAGTATAATTAACTCCAAGCAGAATTTAACAGTAGGATTAATGGGACACCTGCTCTGCAGTTCAGAGATGTAGTGGTAAGTCTTGTGTGAATCAATTAACTAAGAAGGGAACAGGAAACTACATGCAACACTTTTCTCAGGTACAGAGCTGTATATCTGTTCCAAACACATGTCACTGAATCCACCATGAACTACTATCTGTATAATATGTGGCTGTCCTAAGAGGACATGGATTAAGGCCATTCACAATAGCACAGATCTAATTTCACCTCCCACAAAACTTTTGTGTCAATCTCCCCAAACTCAACCAAATCCAGTTTACTCACTCTCATATAAAATTGGAGAAAGTGTTCAGGGTGATATTTAAGGTGCTATTTGAGTATAATATATCAATATATATTTATTAAAAAAGCTTTAGGGGGAAATTGAATCTTTCCGGTGTTGTATGCCAAGAGAGGTTAAATTAAACTTCTCTCCATTGGCAACTAGTGCTGGATGAAATCCACTGTGTAATGGGTTTATAGCTGCAGACATTTTTTTTAAACCCAAGTCGACATTACAAGGCTATAAACTGGGCCTTCATTTTCATAACATATTATATAGAAGCATCAGTCCTGGCTGTCCTTCACAAAGACGGAGTATCTAATTGGACTTGGATTTAATATGAGATATTACATGCACAATGTTTCCAGACCCAGCGTGTTGAGCACTAGTGTGGGTCAAAAGATCTCAGCAGTGGGTAATCTGAGATGGAGGATTTCATTTTAATACTCCTCAAGAATACACGGCTAAATTAGCACTCTGGTAATTGACAAAACCACCCAACAGGGGTTCATCATTGGTTGTGATTATGGGTGAAAACTGTTGGCGGCAATGAAGACCACCAACAATCACAGCAAACGTGTACTAACTGAAACATTTTCTTAAAGTAGTACAAAAGCATAACAATAAAGAAACAGAGGCCAAGAGGATTATGTCTCATTAGCTGCCTGCTTACCACGAGTTGCCACAGCAACCAATGTCACACTCATGATATGTGTTTCACAGGAATTTATGGCAAGGCTGGAATGAATCTTCAGACAGTGATATTGCTTAGCTGAAATAACCGCCTGTATATAAGTCGTAAACAACTAAAAACAATAACTGCAGCTTATACCGACTAATCTGCTGGTTTAATCATATAAAATGTGTGCTTGCGTGTGTGTGAGAGAGATGCATAAACACAGCACTTGGGAATGAAAGCGTGTGTCTCCCATTGAATTTGGGAAGCCACGAAGAAGAACAAAAAGCCAGCAGCTGCCGGCTGAAAATGCACCCTTGTATCTACCTTGCTATTACAGATCCTTCATGTTGAGTGATGATAGCTTAAATGATTGGAACACATCTTCCATATGTCACCAGTTAGTGAAACCGACTCACAACCAGTTCACTGATTGGATAACGGGTGCAGGCCGCCGTTACGAGAAGCGAAGCGTATCATTGGGTGGGCCAACCCCATTAAGCGCAGGTCATCTAGATGAATGATTAAACAGGCAGAAGGGCGCTCTGGCCAATCAGCAAACAACAGCCTTTTAAATGAGTATTATGCAAATGAAGCATCATGAATGCATCAAAACAACCGTATGAAAATGAAGCCCGGGGTGAGTGTGGGTAGAGGTGTGTGAGGGTACATGTGTGTTCATGGTCTATGTACGTGTAACTGTACACATAACAGTAGAAAGAAACTGGAAATAATAGGTATTGTATTTCACCCCCAAGTGCCTTGGATTATTCTGCCACACACAATAGGCACTGCAGGAAGGGAGAGGGGGCTGAATACATTCAACAAAAGAATGGTAGATGATTTAGACTTCACAGAAACAATCAGAAATTGTTGTTTCCAGTCTTTGTGCTAAGCTAAGCTAACCAGCCCCTCGCTGTAGCTGTATATTTGTGGACATAGATATTAATATTCTCTGATCTACCTCTACCTACACTTTACATTTTACACTTTTACCAAATGTAGACAAAACCAAGGCAAATCTGTAATGATGTTTAATATTTGCCTTCAAATAATTGATTTTGATGATATGGGGTTTGTTTGTCTCATCATGTGACTGCCAGTGCTTCATGCCCTGTTGTTGTGTAGATGTTGTTGCGACTTCTGACCTCAGCAATTAACTTGGTGAATAAAATGTAAACTTGCAAATACATAATGGAATTTTGTTTTAATTACCAGGAACTATGGCCACTGAAAGAGCCTGCAATTGCACCTAGAACTAAAGTATTTAGTGGCCTTGTGTAGCTACAAAATGTTAGAGGTAAATTGTCTGTTTTCATTGGCTTATTTGGTATCTCTTTTTATCATTTTGATGATCCTTTAATCCAGTATTATTCAACAAAAACATAAGCTAAAATGAATTCAGATTTCAGGCTTAACTTTTTTCAGCTGACAAGCGTTTTAGTCATACAGATATCAGGTAAGCCTTTCACCCGTATTAATGGAGCTAAAAACCTTAAAAGGGAATTACAAAGTGGCACAAAGAAAGGAACGAAAGCCAAAAAAACCCATCTTTCTTTCTCTGCTGCAGCCTTTGGGCTCAGCAAGTCTCCTGCTGTCCCACAGAGAGGATGCTGTGCTCTTGGCTGTTTGGTCAACTGATGCCTGTCCTTACACTGTTGCCACGTCATTAAAGCCTTTCACAGAAGCTTCCTAAACACCCAGCAGAACTCTGATTGCCCTGCTGTCCTAGCAGCCATGCACCAGGAGAGTCTCACTTTGGGCATGAACACCCAAAACACAAAAGTTACAGCTACAACTGTGGATAACAGTACACATCCAAGCCAGACCCTGGCTCCATTGCACTTTTTTTCACTCTTGTTGTCATCTCTTTAGGTCATACATTTTCTGCAGGGCCGTTCACAAGAAGCGTCTTTATTAAGACAACCTTTTTAATATAGAAAACAGATCTGATACAATTCAAACCAAAACAGTACAAGCAACCAAGAATGATTAAGTGGAGAGTGCTTTGCTTGAGAATTATGAGATGGGCTCAAGATTAAGCAGTAATATTTCTGAACTTTAATTTATACTACTTTTAAAGCCATAATAACTGTATTTATTCATGGAAGGTTTGCTGACCTGCATGCTCTTTTTCTGCAAAATCCATGCAGAAAATCTTCACATTCACTGTTCTATGCTGTACCCAGTGAGCTATTTAAGACCTCAGTGCTTCAATACTACATAAAGAATATATATTCAGGGGCCAAATATCTCTTAAATTAACAGTGGCTTTTTAACGGATACGATTTTAAAATGAGTTAAGATAAAATTAAGTTGTCCTTTCTATCAAACCTGTTCCACATTCACATATACATGCAGTCAGAGCTGGTACCTGCCCAGAACAACTCCACTAGTGCATTGTTTGCTACTGGGAGCTCTGGAGCAACTGGGATCTTAAAATGCTCAGCTTAAAGTGACAACCAGTATCTAGCATCTGTGACTTTTATTGACCTCTACCAGCAACAAAAACAATGCAGTATTGACAGGTCGCTGGCAGAGGTTACAGAAGCCGTCAATTGAAACAAATAACCTTTTTTTTAAATAGACTGGACCAGAACAGGCCAGTGACCTACAAGAGCTAATTAGACACAGCTGAAACATCTTATACTACACTAATACATCATGTTTTGAAATCCCATAATATTATTGATTTGGCAGTCTATTTCCTCCCTTTTGCTTGAGAAACAAATTTCCTATGGTTTGGACAGTGAGAATGTTGTTCAAGGGGGAGGGAGGGGTCCTAAAATTTCTTCTGGTTCCACCTCCAAAGTCTGTCATGAGCTCCTGCATGTGTCCCACCTACTCCGCACTGCAAGGGCTGCCATATGCTTTTTGACTGGATTTAGGTTTATGTTTTTGTTGTTGTTTTCATACGCTGCGGTATTAATATTCTGATCGCCCACCATATCCTGCCCCCCCCACTGACACCTTGGCCTGTCATGTGGGGTTTCCATGCCAACTTCCACCCCAGGCTGCAGCCCTAATTGGCCCGCAACCATGTCATGGTGATTTATGAAAAAACCATACAAGAGTAATAACAACAAAGAAAGTCATTTATCCACGTATTTTAGCTTAATTAGTGAAAGCACAAAACAAAATGCTGTGTACAAATATATAGTAGCTTAATGGTCATCCATCCATTTTACTGAATAATTTCCCACTATTAATGTACCCTATTTGGCTCATTCTTCATTAATCCATGTTTGTGGCTTCACTCTTTATATTATGTGTTTGTGTGTGTTTATGTGTGTGTGTGTGTGTGTGTGTGACTGAAAGCAAGTGTATGCACACACATTTAACTGGCCCCTTTGATGGAAGCTGCTATCCAAAGTACTTTACAGTGAACATGCGCAAAGGTAACCTTGATGCCATCAACTCTAAGCAAAAATCAGATCCAGCAGCCACTTTTAGAGACTAATTAATTGCATTTATGAAAGTTTACTAAATCAATTTTTGGGGAGAATTTTAGAGTCTGCTCTCCACCATGTTTGATCATTCCCCAGCAGCCAAATGCAGGGTACATACTCATTATACCCGCTTGGCACATCTCCAGGGTATGAATAGTGTGTTTGTGTGTGTGTGTGTGTGTGTGTGTGTGTGTGTGTGTGCAGTGCCTGTACTCTGTATGCAGAGTTTCCTTGAAGACTTTCAAGGTTATTGTCATACTTTCTTACCTCTATTAACCCAGTAAGAGAGAAAGAGTCCTGTTTACTTATTAACTTTTGTCCTTGTTACTCTGCAGTTAGTTAAAGGAGTGTAGTTCAACAAGACACTAATTTGCTTTCTTATTTGAGATGAGAAGGCCAATATCAGTCTCGTGTTTGTATTAAGTCAAAACTGGAGTCAGGTCATGTTTAGTTTAGCTTAGCATAGAGACTGGAAGAAGAGCGAAACAGCTAGCCAGGCTTTGTCTAAAGTGATAGCTACCAAGAACTCTAGTTGTCTTATTAACACAATGTTGATACTTGTCCAGTTAGTTGTTGACTGTAGTGTAACTATTAACCTTTGACTCTGGGGGAAAAAAAAAGATCTCAGCTAGTCGTTGTTTTAATAGATGGGGTGCATACTCAGCAGTGCGTTAATTTACTGACCATGAAACAGTAAACTGAGCTACTGCAGTTATGTCAGCGGCTATAGTGCTAGCTAGCTAGGGTTCACAGTAGCTACAGATTGAAAAAATCTAATTTAGCAGATTTCCAGACAAACTGACTGGACTGAAACAAAGTAATGTGATTACATATGGACAGTTTCTACATGAAAGGCATTGAAAATGTTAGTGTTACATTACATTACGAGATTCTGTCTTGTGTATGTATGAAGGGTATATTATGTAATAAGCTCCTCTCTTGCATGTAGCTTATTATTACTGTAAATAGGCTACTCAAATACTGTCCTCAACTGCAGAGAGAACCAGGCCTTTATTTGAAACAGGCTTTCAATTGGTTTTCAAAGTGTCCTTTGTGTGTGTATGTGGGGGAAGAAAATGTAAGTCGTGGTGGACAGTTAGACACTAGAGCCTCTATTTCTAATTATCCCTGTTTTGTATATTTTACGATATTTTAGTAAGACGGCTCTCTGTTTTCTGATCTGCTTCTGTTTGAATTTGTTGTTGATGCTGTTTGCTGTTGATGCAAACTCAAAAGTTCCTCCATGTTTACCTGTCTTTCTTTCTTTAATTCACAGCAAAATTCCAGTCAGTCAAACCACTATTACCGCTAAAACCGCTAATCTAATAGTGACTGCACTGTAGGCCAACATACATTGCCCTCATTATTGTAGCTGTCCTCTGATAGTGGACGGTTTGGATCAATGGGAGCGAACACACGGACAAACCTCATTGAAACACATGACTCTACCAGGGTCTTGGTTTGTTGATGTTTTTTACTTGGGATTGATGCAGATTCAGAAGACATGAAAAAGGTGGGCGGTGAAGAACATAGAAAGGATGTAGAAGATAGAGAAAATGAAAAAGAGGCAGAATAAGAGATTTAAATGATTATAAGAGCAAAGGGAAATCAAAGAAAATGCTAAAAACATGGCGAGGAAGCAAGGGAAAGATGGTCTGGAGTGAGAGAAAGATGAAAAATAAAAGGGTTCATTAAAGTGTAAGACAGGACAGGTGCCATTTTGATTGATTGCAGTCTTTGTATAATCTGTTCATTCCCATTTCTATCAGACATAACATCTGAGAGACGGCACTGATTAAATTTCGGTAACCATTTTAGAGAATGATGCATTTCCCCTCAGTGTTCCAAGATTTTCTGATTTCCAACACTCAAGATGCTACAATTACAGGTGAAAACAGGTTTTCTTGATTGGACCAGTCATGAGACTGCATCACTTGTATGCAGGAACATGTTAACAACTGCTTTATTGAGTGAGAATGATGTACAGTATATGGAAACGAAAGAGCAAAAAGAAAGGAAGGACGAGAAGACTGTTGAATTTAAAATGAAGTATGCTGATAATCTCCAGGCTGTTGGGACAATTTTTGAACTGAGACCTGGGCTTTCCACTAACAGAGCAAAAAGAGAGAAAGGGAGAAGAGAAAAGTAATGAGAATACAAAGACAGAAATGAAACAGAGCAACATAAGGAGCAAGCCAAGGCTGGTAACCTCCTTGTTTTATGAGTTGGGACCATATTCCTTTGAGAAAATAGACAGGCGATCAGGGAGGAGGAGAGAAAGGAGATTGAAAGTGAAATGGATGGTAGAGACATGAAGAGAGGCCTACCTCTTCTCATGTGTCCCGTCTTTGCATTTGTGCTGTATTTTTAATACCTGTCTTGCTCATCAGTCCTGTCTCCTTTGTCTTTCTCTTGTTCTGTTCTAAAATGCTTATACATTACCAAACAGGCTCAGAATAAAAATCCCCTTCTTCTCCCTTCCCGCCTCCCTCCCACTTTACATCTTTCTCAACATTAGGGGTGCGTTGGCTGCATTAAATCTTTCTTTTTATCCCGTTGAGTCATCTGTTTTGACGTGCACGGAGGTCGCCAAAATGGCTGTGCGTTCCCCTCACCACCACCACCCTCCACCCTCCTCAGCCTCCGTCTCTCCTCCCTCTCTCCCTCCTTACTGAGGCACAAATCTCCCTGTCCTCTCCAGTGTTTCTTTTTGTCCCTCCATCACCATCAATCCTGGCTGTCGCTGACTGATCCTATGATTATGAGGCAGAGCTGATGGTGAGGTGGTTAATGGTGTTGGGGTGAGATTTTTTTATGGAGGGAGTGGAGCAGACTCACTGGCAATTTTTGGCTCATTTAGAGGTGTTGTGCAAATTATTTCCCAGGGATATACAATGATGCTGTGCAGGAGATCAATTAATGCATGTTTGTATTTGGGATCCTCTAACAGCACCAAGGGAGTAACTATATAAAGATGGTGCAGTAGCCATTGTGGTGTCCATGTTTAATCCGCATGCACTGTTTGTGATAATTATTCCCAGTTTTCCAAGCGCAATTGTTGCTTCATAACTCCACAGATACGCTCCAGTGGAAGAGCCCAGAAGTCATTAAGATGATACAAGGCTCGTAATGCACCATTTAAGCACATGCTGCCATTTGCAACGTCTAAACAACTCAGATACGGGACAGTTATCACCCACAGTGATGTTTTCACTGCTGGATTAATGACTTGTAGAAAATGGATCCACTGGAATAATTGCTCAGTGCTCAAGACAACAGCAATAATGGGTTTTTTTTCCTTCCACTCTTAAAAAACTATTTGACTGCTTCCTTACACCTATAAGGAAGAATTAGGAATTGCAGAAATAATTGAGTGAAGTTATTAGAGCTGATGGACCAATTCACATAACATCACATTTTCTGTGAGAACCAGGTCAGAAAATTTCCTAATAAGGCACCTTTTTAAGTAGTAGTTAATCTAGCTTTAATTTAATATCGTACTATTGATTATTTGTAGAAGACAATAATATAGTTTGCTGGTTGACTCTGGGCATTGCTGTGTATGAGATACAGATGAAATATAAAAAGAAAAAAGGTCATGTCATTTTATTGAAGCAATGGTGTATACCAGGACTGCACTACGTTTTGCTTCCAGGAAATAACCACAGCCTCAGAGCCCAGAGTCCAACACTGACAAAGGTTCTCATCTTCTCCTGCCTACTCTGCTTTTATATGTTACCAAACTAACTGCAGGCGATCAAAATGGTGCACATTACAACTTTTAATAGTGTTACAAACTCACTCAAGTACTGTGTGACAAAGTTTATTAAACTAACTAATTAAACATCCTGTTTAACTTTAAACAGGATGACTGACTGACACGTTTTCCCTTTGGAGCTCACCGTAGCTGTATGCTCTCGCACTACAAACCCGTACCCTTGACTCGACCTGACTCCACTCGGCTGCTGGTGATACCAGCACCTGCACATTGTCGCTGCCCCGACACTTCCCCTATATGCAGCAATGTCCATGTTTTAGAGACTTTTGCCTTCAGGCTAGTCTTCAGCAAATTAAATACATTATCATTTGGATAGAGGCCAAGTGACTGACTTGGCCAGTTAAGACTGCTCTACTGTTTGTCCATAAAAAGCCCTTTGTTAACCTTGTCTGTATGTATATGTTGTTCTAGAATTTGGGATTTGGGAAAATATTAACATATCGCCTAACCCTAGTGTGCCACTGTCATACACCATAGAGTTGCTAGTTGCTTTTTTGATGTTAGTCATTTGTTCACCCACTGTTCTTTCAGCATCTTCAGGAGCTGTGCTGCTGGAAGGACAGCTGGCTGTGAGGACAGCGTCGGCCGTGTCAACATTTTTAATAGTTACTGTTGACTGGATGGGTGGGTTAGTATGTGTTGCTTCTGGTGTGAATTCAGAGTTGGTCTTACATGGTATGCAAGTTGTGTTTCAGCTTATATTTATTCAGACAGGGCTGACTAAGCATGCTTACTCATTCGAGAGTGGCAAGTGAACATTTCCACTGGAGCCATTGGCTAGATTAATCGTCTTTCTCAGAGGGGAACATTTTTAATTGACTGTTCCCAAGCCGATTTTCCACATGATGTTTGCTCAAGTGATAAGTGAGTGGTGTTTGTGTGTCTGTTTGTGTGCACGGCCAAGTTTGTCATCGATTTGGGTGTTAGAAAAAGATGAGGTCGGTGTTGCATCTGTGTGTGTGCTCCTGTTAATCAGCATGTGGGTGTGCCTTTGTCCCCATTGACAAACCAGTCAACTAGCACACGGCTGTCGGGCTGTAGGAATTTCAACAGGCGGGTTAGAGTGGTGCACTGTGGGTAGAGGCAGTAACAGTGGGTTCTGGCTGTGTGGCGCTCATCCGAATGTCTTCCACACACCCAATCAGACAAAGACAACAGGAGATCGGAGCGGGGAGTGAGAAGAGAGAGAGGATTTTTTTTAAGTCAGAAAGAACAGGAGAGACGGGATGGGGAGGAGAGGGTATGGGAGCAGAGGAGGAGAAGAAGAAGAAATGGTCATTAGGAGGAAAGAAAGTCATGAGACTGCAGAGAGATGAGAGAAACAGTGAAGAAAAGCTGAACAAGTCAGGCGTAGATGAAAGAGAAGGAGAGATGGTCGGGGCCAGCGGGGAGGGGAAGAAAGCAGTTAGGATTTGCATTAAAGAGATATAATTTGATTTGCAGTGAACAAGAGAGAAAAAAGAAGAAAGAGGAGAGAGAGACTATATGGTTGCCAGGGACAACAGACTAATGAGAAACACGCAGTCACACCCCCCACCCCACCACCCCACCACCTTCCTCTCTTAGTTGATCTGCGTTTGATCCTCCTTCACCTTTAAAGTCCCCCTCCTTCTCCTCAAAGCATCGCTTCTTATCTGTTAATGCTCTCATTCTGATTCCCTACCTGCATTTACGTGTGAGCTCGTTCCGTGTATATGTTAATGAAAGTGTGCGTGTTTGTCCTCTTCCTCAGCCTCATCTTCCACAGTCCGTCTATGTCCTCCACTCATTGCCAAATCTCTATCCTACCAGCTGTTTTTGCCTGCAGTCTCCTTCTTACTCTATTACTCTTCCCCCCTTCCTCTTGTCCTTCTCCAACTTCCTTCTCTCTCATTACCCATCTAAATTTCATTTTCAACTTTAATGGATAATTCTGGTTCAATACAACCTGGGTCTTAAATTTGAAGTTTTGAGCGATATTCTCATTAACATTGTACTCACATTGTTTAATACTCATTGTATTAAACATGTAGATCATGGGAATGCACTGTTGAACAACAACAAAAAGCAATCTATGGTCAAAAAGACAAAGGCTTTATAAAATATAAAAACAAACATATTAAGAATGTAAAAACTTATATAACATGCCATTTTGTATTCAATATTCAAATCTCAGTTTTCACTGTGATACTGAGCACACACTGTATCTCAGAGTGCTGTGAACTCCCTAGGTAACCATATTTTACAGATTAATGCACATGGCAAAACATTTCTACATTTCAACTAAAATAATGTCACTTTTGGGTAATTGGGCCAAAGAGATTCTTCTGTTTAGTGGCCTCACAGGCTATGCATCACCAAATGAAAAAAACATGAGGATTCAACTGACATTATGCCAGATAACTATCAGTTTTCAGAAGTTTAGATGCTACCAGTCTGAGCCACATAACACCCAATTAGGAGTGTGTTAAATACAGAGCCACTCATTTGCATTGATTTGATTCGCTGACAGTTAAAGAGAGTATACGGCAACCAGCAGGGACTGAGTTTTAGAACAATTGTATAAAACTGTGTATTTCAATTGTTAAAAACTAAAAAACATTCTCATTCTCTCATCAAAAACCATTTTTACCAACATTTGTTTGCTAGGTGCAGGAAACCACAAATTCAGCTCTTCTTTGTTTGTGCTGTTTGGCTTCGCACAGGCACAGACCATTCTTATTTTGCACATAATGTGGACTTGGTAAATTATTTAATAGCTCTTTGTGTGGATCCATCTTCGTCAGTCTAACAGGCTGCCCTCACTTTTAAATTCTTCTGCTCTTCATCCCTAGACTCCATTTACCTTTTTTCCGTCTTGTCCTTAACTGTCCACCCGCCCTTCCTTCCCTCTGTATCTCATCATTTCTATCCTTCTCTCTCTGTCCCTTGATGGATTATGGCCTCAAACTCACTGTTGGGCATTGCAGTGGATCAAAACATAATTTTCACCCAGTTCTTTTGGCCTGAATCTACACTGTTTCTGTCTCTTCCCTCCTCTGCTCTAGTTCAGAGAAAGCTGGTCTTGTTTCCTATCATGCACTTTCAGCCTCCTCTCTCTCTTCTGTCACTTATCAACAGCTTCTTTTAATCTGCCCTCTGTTTATTACACTTCCTCTAGAGTCTGGGCCTTGCTGTTTATTGTTCAGTTCCTTTTTTCAAAGCACATTTATTCGGTGTTTTCAGTGAAACCAAAGACATGAAGTCCTTTTTTCCCCGCCATCAAGTCAAGTCAAGTCAAATCAACGCGTTTGTTGTTATATGCACAGTTAAAAACACAATTTCCCTGTACAATGAAATTCTTCATATGCTTTCCACTCTGAATGCCATCGTAATCCCTCACTAGATGTTTTACCTTGCCCTCTTCCACGCTGTGCTTTGATATTCCTGTTTATGCCACCTCCACACATTGTCAAGATCACCATTTTCATGAGGTTATAGTCAGTAACCTCCTGTTTCTGACAGTGAACTTTATTATTCTCTCCCTCTGCCCAACTTATCCTCCCTCTTATCCCTTCCTTTCTTCTTTCTCCTTTCTCTTTCACAAACACGCTCTCCCTTCGACCCTCTCTCGACTAACCTTTACGTAAAGCCAGCGGATTTACACGCAGATGGAGAAAAAAAGATTTTCAGCCCTGTTTTCTCTTGAAACCACTTAATATCTCTGCCGCCATGGCCCCGCCCCTTTTATACCAGATGAGTTGGCGCTGACCCGTGTTAATATGCTCTGACATTTGAGGTGGCCAAGCTCATTTCTTCTTTCTTTGCCCAGCAGATATACAGTATATTTGTGTGTGGGATGTGTTTGTATAACATGGGCCGGTGGTCATCCCATTCCTTTTGTTTCATTGTTCCCTTGTGGTGGTTGGCCCAAAGACATGTTTCTCAGTTCTTTGGGCTAAAGGCCTGGACCAGTTGCTGTTGTTTAGGGATTCTAGAGACTGCTTGACTCTTGTCTGTTGGGAGCAAAGAAGAAAATAATGTGGTTGGATGGGCCAACTTTCCAGCAGCACTGGTTTTGTTCAACCATGACCATGATTGCTCTTTAAACTTAACCAAGTAGTTCTTTGAACCCAAACCAGATAGGGAAACAGTTTCATCTTTGCAATTGTGATTTGCAACAGTTTTGGAGGGCACCAACAAATGATAGTTCTGCTTCAGAAAACACATTTGAAAACACATATTTGTTCATCTGGTAGGCAATTACAAACAATGTATTGTGTCATTTGGAGGATGCGTCAGGATTCTAATAATTTGTATCCTGATGAAAAAGCTGATTAAAACTACTACTAGTTTATATTAAAACTATTTTAAAAGTTTCATGAAATAATATCATTACTTCCTTAATATAGTGTATTTCCCATGCAATGCTGGGGTGGGTCATTAGCAAGCCCCCAGGAATGCTGCTGGGCTGTGAGGCGATTTTGGTGTTGTGACCACACTCGGTATTGCAACTTCTGGTAGCGTCACGTGATGCACACTGGCCCAAAAAACATTTGTCCTGTACAAATCATTGGAAAAGGAGCAGCTTCATGTTACCAGAATTTGATCCATTTGTTCAAATAGTATTTGGAAAGTCTAGAAGAGCTGTTTGATAAAATTATTTTATTCATTTGTGTGGGGAGTCAGCTGGCTTTGCCAGGGGAAGTGTCGGACACGCATGGCCTCAACTGGAGAAGGACTCTAGTGTGCATGCTCCACTGGCTTAAAAATTCCAAAGCGTGAGGAACACCTCAGATACTTTTTTGGTGTATGCGCTAAGTGAGCAACTTTTATTGGAATGAATGGGACGTCATCTTTGAACGCTATATCCAGTTCTTCTTAGTACATCCATGGTCATTAGACTATAAGGGATCGAACTAAAGCGTGAAGTGTAGCTTGATTTGATAAGATGGGCAAAAAGGCAGCACTGTACAAAACGTTAGAGTCTAGACTTTCTGGTTATGCCTACTAGTGACGGACTCCATTGTTTTCTTACAAGTAGTCAAGTAGTCAAGTAGTCAAGTGCCAATTTCAGTGGATTTTTAAACATGTTTTAGTGTTGACTGAAACTGGGACCAGTGGGAGAAATAATACAACCATAACTGTCCAGTAATTTTATTTTCCTTTTATTTGATAATTCAGTACAGCGAGGTTTCGGTGCAAAAATATCTCAGTTCACTTGACTCGTGTCCTTCGTCCAGAGTTTCGGCCAAATTTGGAGTTTCCTCCCTGTTAATTCCTTTTATCTACGCAAAGTGCAGCACAAATGTGAAACAGAAACAGATTTTGAAAGATGTCCTTTCCTGTTTTGGTATAGTTGCAAGAATTTGTCGTGCTCTCACATGATTTGAGGGGATTGCCAGTAGCAATGTGACTGTAATCATAGTCTACCTGTTGTTCAGTCTGTTGTCTGCTTATTCAGATGTTTACATTTTAATATGTGCTTCTTATTCACTGTCAAAAGTTTAAAAAAATCTGCGTATGTTGGTGGAAATACTTGTGTGGTGTCTCATCTTTGTAGGTTTCAATAATCTTAAAGTCTGTTTCTGCTTTAAGTTGGGAAGCAGTGAACTTATCTCAAAGGTGAAGCTGTCTTCTCTGTCTGTTTATCAGTCAAACAGTCAATCAGACACGATCTGGTTATAATCTGGTATGGAATTTGCTAATAAATATTAGAAAGTATTTGACCAAACACAATTTTTCAATCAGGAATAGGTCACTTGGTATGCGCACCTAATCAAGGCAGTCAAGTTTTACATTGATTTGATCTTAATCTCCGTCTCTCACTCTAACTCAATCTCCTTGCCTGTTTCTCTGACTCAAATGCAATTTAAAGTTTTATTAACACCTCCTTCCCTCTCTTGTCTCCTTCTCTCCTTTAGCTCTACTTCTGAGATTTCTTGCCTGTGGAGAAAGGACCAGTTGCTGGGACGACGTCTGTTTCCCTGCTTGAGTGGACAGAGGGAAATCAGATCCAACACGACGCTACAATTTTAACATCTTCTGGGAAAATATAGCAGAAGATTCATCATCAAAAGGACACACTGTTGATACATCTAGTTATATATATTCAGGTAAATTACCATCCAGACTCAGAAGGCTCAGCTGACGCTCTACCCAGCCTGTCCTCGAACGGCAGGACTTCTCTCCCTTCCTCTCCCTGGAGTTGAGTTAATTTACTAAAGTAGAGGTGAGTGAGTCAATTCACACTGTTCTCTCCAATATGAAAACCCCTTACATTCTAGTGTAGATCAGCTGTCATTCTGGCTCCTATTCAATTCTAGTGAGCCATGGTGTTTCTAATAGGTCTAGTGCTTTGGGCTGGGTTTGACAGGGCAGCTAGTTTTAGCTGACGGCTCACCCAGTAAAGCTCTTTTCAGCTAGAGCCCCTGACAGTGCCCAGTGACATTTCAGTGTGAAAAGCAGCGGTATGTGAAGTTTTTTTTATTTCTTAAATGATACGACCAATTCTGGCCAAACTAACCTGGGCGGCAAAGCGGGGTGTCTGTTGCCATAGCAGCAGGTGCTAATCCATATGCATGGCTAGAATGTGATTTTGGGAAGGTGAGCTAGACTGGAAAAAGCTGTGGAAGACTTCTCAGACTTAATATATTTCCTGGATGTGTCATTTTGGTGGAAAGGGATCGGTGGCTTTGGCTCAGTGTCAAGGTCAAGTTGTCGCTTTGTGTTGCCTTGATGCATGATGATGAAATTTGCTGACATTTAGAGGCAACTATAGCAATGGCTGTGTCATGTTTTAGCAGAAACTCATATACTATAGTTATTTTGGTTGATCCTCCTCTGTGTCCTCTACGATTCTGTCCCACTTTTGGTATAATGTTGAAAATTCTACAGCTGAAAGTGTTCTTGCTTTGAAGACGTTGCCGTCACCGTAAATGTAGGCCCTGTCCTAGTTCTGCAGGGGGGGAAACTGGACTGTATTTTTCTGTTTTTTGAATGTTCATAAATACATCTGTCTTTAAGTTGCACTAAACTCAAACACAAGCTGAAATCACAACACAGATATCTATGCATCTGTTTTATGAATATGCTATGCTTTTTGATAACACATTTAGTCCATCTGAGTATTTTATGCTAGCTCAAATCAGCTGTGTTGTTGTTTCAGACAATATTCATGACATCCTGAGCAGCCAGACAAAGTGTCCATTTTCCTTACCTCTTCAAACAGCAAGGAGTTGGGTAATTAGCACATGTATATTTTACACACTGATTCACACAAAACGTTTTTCACAATGTGAGAAAAAGTGCAAGACATCAACAACTTTCATCTTTTGGTGACAAACCCAGCCACAGATGATCTGCAACCCCAATGCCAGTTGTCTCCTCTGTGTGCACATAGTTCGCGGAATTTGAATTTGAAATGTGTTGATATTCGTCACGAAAGTACATTTGAATAAGCCGTCAAAGTTCAGACAATCTGCAGTGCTTTTAATAGTGCTACAAGTACAAAATGCAGATAATTACTCTCAAACTATTATGTTGCCATGCTATGTAAAGTGTGCATTTGTATCGGTAGTTTAAATTGCTCACATTTAATTACAAGTATGAAAAAAGTTTAGTACCAACAGTTTTACTCAATCAATCCACCCACACTCATTCAGGGTCATTATGGTGTACTTTGAATTCACTCATTCTCTGTCATTCAATGAATGCCTCCCTAACTTTACACTTTAAAAACGTGTTTTGATCAAAACACCTACTATTAAGACTCCTGAAAGTATATACCATAGACTGTGTATAAAGATGGACGGCATGACAGCTCCCTAAAAGTGAAGCCAAAACATCTCTATCGCCCCCTGGTGGCTGGCTGCAGTACAGGTCATAAACCCCACCCCCTCCATGTTAGCGGATGGGACATGTGCCAACTAAAAAATCAAAAGTACATGTCAAATACAATTTTCCCAAAGATGGTTTCTGTCACTTTAGGTAGTTCTTATCACGCTGATGTTTGTTCAAGTGTTTATTTCTCTGATAAGTTTGGTTTTAATTAGTTATTTGATGCTATAAATGGGGGTGTGACGTCATGATTGACAACTGTGAGTGTGCTCGCGATCGGTTCGGGCGAGTGTACGGGCGGGACCTCGACACCACTACTGCGCAGGCTCCAAGTGATTTCACCAGTGCAAGATGGCAGCTCCCGTATCCGGGATATTTTGGCTTCATTTTTGTACAGTAGGAGGAAGTGGAGACGCGTCGTCCATCTTTATATACAGTCTATGGGATATACCCCACGCCACTTTGGCTGTACACTTTTTTAATGATGGTGCTGTAGAGGGTTTTTGATCTTTTTGATTGGGATGATACAATGACCCAACATGCCTTTCTCCTGTCGCCTCCAAACTGACAACAGATTTCTCTTAGATCAGTCTCATCAGGTTTCCGTGTTAATGCATCGAGATGGCTTGCGACTGTGTAACTCTGAGATACACTTCGAGTCTCCTGAAATCACTGAAATGTGTTTCACTTTCTGTGAGGACATGGCAGAAACCAGCAGAAGTGTAATAACAACCTAAACCTGATCAAACATACATCTAAGCTCATCTGGCACTCAGGATAGAGGAAGCTTAATTACTTGGAATGATAAATGTTCCTCCATACCAACATGGCCAGCTGCACGTTTAAACTCCCTTTGTTAATCTCTTGATACTGATCACTTGCTTCATCTGTTTTCCCAGAAAACACAATGTTTCCAAGGTTTATGCAATAAGCACCTGCAGTATGGTCAATTTTTCTCATTTTCTATTGATGCAGAAATACTTCATTCATGTGTGGTTCATGGTTGAAATTTAAAGGGTAATTCTAGTATTTTTAAACCTGGGCCCTATTTTACATATTTTGGGGTGTAAATGACTAATAGGTACAAAAACTTTTGGAATTGGTCCAGCAGATCACAAAACGGGCTGCAATGGCTGCAATGTAATCCTTGTGTGCAATTTTTTAAATAATCAGTGTACGTCAGAACTTATGAAGATTTTCCACTTACAAGGTCATGTATCAACAGTAGTTCATTCTTATAATTTCATAAGGAATCCCACTTGAATCTTTGACATCTTTGCTAACATTTAATTTAGCTTTGTACCAAGAGGGCTTTACAATACTGGCACCTCTCTTAATGTTTCATGAGCTATGAATATTATTTGGCCATAAAACTGTAATTCTTAGACTCCAGTAATTGGGGTTTTACCTCAGTCAATGAGATTTTTCAGCCTGAGAAGCTCTGTATCTTAGAACTGTTGCTGTGACGAAAACCGTCCCTGGTTCTTTTTCTTTTAAGAGGATGTTAAAATATGTTGGCTGAACATTGCACTTTGGACAGAACAGACGCAACAGGCGTTTACATTTCCGTGGCTTGGTACTTTTTTCTTTCTGTTATTTTTCTTCCTGTGTTGGTATTCAGCATCGTCTTGACTGTAGTTTTCACAGTAACTGCAGTCCAGAGAAGTTTTTTAGATGCAGGGCCTGTTTTTTCCCCCCTTCACTGTATATTCTCTGTAATAAATTGTGCGCTCTGCAGAACTGAAATCACAGCACATCTTTCAGCTAGCGACTGTAATGAAGCCAGCGATCGAGCTTGTACCTGCTCGCTTGGAAGCTTATGAATCTATTTCATGTTTTTGAATTCCAGCACAATTTGGTTCATGCAGCCTTCTGTACATACAATTTCCATTGTATCTATACCTTTTACTGCAGCTTTTTTTTGTCACTTTCTGCATAACAACACATTTTATCCTACATATAGCTTAATTACATATATAAATCAATCTGTTTTGTGTTGCTCTGCTTAAGATCAAATAGCAAAAAAGGGATATGACAGGAGTCCTCATACACCAGAGTCATTTGGATAAAGTACATGAGGCCTTTGGGTGTTTTATGAATATTACAACAAGTATCCTTATAATGTGGGTTATTATCCTGATGAAGGCCAAGATTTACTGTCTCATTAATGTGGATGAGACTACTTTATGTCAAAAAACATCTGGAGTATGCAATAAATTCACTGAAATTCCTTGTAGAGAAATTTATTTGGAAAAAACCCCCAAAACCTAATCAGCCAATTTTCCTCATCAGAAGTGGTTATGCATGTGTGAACTGCAGGGCAGGCGAATGTGATCTGCCCCATCTTTTTAGTATGCAGCGTGTTGGTGTGATCCTGACGTGACTTGATTAAATGGTTTATCCTCCTGGAACCAGAGGTTAGTTTACTCAGTGTTCACCTTGAGCAGCACACAACACATCACCATTTATCTATCTGAGTATATCAGTGTGTGTGTGTGTGTGTGTGTGTGTGTGTGTGTGTGTGTGTGCACGTGTGTGAGAGCAAGTCTGGCTGCATTTACATTGACTCTAGGCTAACCGGTACATTTTGGTGGTGAAGTATGTGTGTGTCAAGATGGGTGCATGCATGGAGGCTGCGAGGTGGCTTTGTGAGTGTGAAAGTCTGAATGTGTGTGTGTGTGTGTGTGTGTGTGTGTGTGTGTGTGTGTTTTTGGAGTAAGTGTCCTTGGTGTTCTCAGTGCATTGGTGTGTGTGAGGGACAAATTGTGGGTGCATTTGCGGTGCTGTGATGTGAGAGCACTATGATTATAGTATAGCATGTGTAAACTAGATAGTTTAAGTGTAGCTGTGTGTGTGCGTGTGTGTTTGTGTGAAGTCAAGACCAGCTCTCGAAGCCTTGCTGTTTACTTCACATCTTGCTGATCACCATGGTGATAGCTCAGTCTGATGGCACCGTTGTATTTGGGGAAGAATAACTGGCGTTTTACAGCACTACAAGTGTGTGTACACATGCATGCTTCTGTGCATTATCGCAATCTTTGGCAAGACAAAACTGGAGAATGTTCCACCTTTCCATGTTCTTAATCAGCTGCTTTCTCTCAGATTTTGTCTCTTTTTATTTTCTCTATTTTTCCTTCTTTCATTCGGGCCTCATTTTGAGTAATGCATCTTAATTCTAAGTGTAGATTTACGAATCTTTAAGTGCTACTGTTTGTCTCAAGTTGAATGATAGCTTTAGGAACCTTTGAGTGATATAATGTCACTGAAGGATAGTGGTGGACCTCTGTGTAATATATCTTTAAATTGAATGAAAGTCTTAGAGACCTTTGGGTAATGCATCTTCACTTCACTGATAGATTAACAAATCAGCTAATTTGACTAAGAAATCAATCAAAGCAGTGAAGGATTGCATCCACTTACTTGGAATACGCTTTAGATCTCGGCACAATTTAAGGACTCAGGCTATAAGCTAGACGTAATCATGCTACTTGCTCTCTCTGCCTTTGAATCTCTCTGTTAGTTTTGTGTGTGTGTGTGTGTGTGTGTGTATTGGTCTCCTGCATTCATCGTTGGCTGTTTCTAATGTTGGTGATACATCATTTTAAACGTATCTCCTGTTGCAATTGTTGCAAGTCACGCTGAATAAAAGCAGTTGCTTAATCATTTTGTGTGTGCGTTTGCTTTAAAAGCCGAGGTTTGGAGAATTGTGGTCCGGGATTTTACTAGGCATGCTCAACAATAAGCCCCCAGGAGGTCGCGCTAATCTGTTTCATCACCTCTTCATTCCTTCACCCCTCAATCCATCCAAATTTTTTTCCCCTACTCTTCCTCCCCAGTCTGCCAGTCTGGAGTGCCAGGTTCTACTGTGGCTATTCGAACATAGGGAGGGGCTATAGAAGGCTGCCAAACACTCCCCCCACATCCTTCCCGCAACCACACACACACACACACACACACACACAGACACAGACACAGACACACTTGTCATGGGCCAAATTTCATCAGGAGGCTCTGCTCGCTTGGCTAGCTCACTCATGTTGCCCCTTCACCTGGGATGTTCCCATCTCCTCCGGCCTCTTGTGGCGAGGCCTCCTGGGTACCCTCCTGCCATGTGGAGCGCCTGTTGGGATGGCGGTAAGGCGGTAAGGAGGGAGGGAGAGCCGTGTGCATTAGCCATTCTAATCTCATTAGTGCTGCCATGATTGAATCCTGTAGGAATCTGCCGTTGTTGCCAGGAGAGACGGAGGAGCTTGTATATTATTAAAGGGTTTGCTCTGTCATAGGGGATGGTGAGGTTAGGGAAGAGAAGATAGGAAGAGATAGAGAGACAGAGAGGGAGACAGACAGACAGACTGAGAGGGAATGAGGGGAAGTGCAAAAGGAAATGAGTAGAGATGCGAATAGGGGCACTGGAAAAGAATCATATTGAAATGCCAGAAAAGGAGATAACAGTGACGTAGATAGAGAAATAGTCTATAATTGACTAATCTATAGAAAAGGCAGTGAAGAGTGAAAACAGGGGCAAGTTAGAGAGTAGGGGTGATGAGAGAAACTGATAAAAAACAATGGGAAAAAAGGGCATAATCTCTAATTGCTCAATTACAACTGCTAATCGTAATGTAATGTTACAATCTGAACAAGTCCAGCAAACAACATGCTCAACCAAAATTAAACAAAATCAAACGAACAACCTCATCAGGAAAGAGGAGAAGCATGACTGAATAAACTATTAGCTAGCCACAAGCATCTAAACAATTGCAGAAAAATGGGAAAAAAGCTGCTGTGGCTGTGCAGCAACGCCAGCACTAGTGCTTAAACTGTGTGATGAGCATAAAATAAAATACAAAAGACAGGAGAGTGTCAATTAGCATTAGGTTCTTGAGACAAGAGGCAGAAGAGGACAAGGCCAAATGTGGTTTGGCCACGATAAAACCGATTCAAAATAAAAGAGTCACTGAAGAAATGACTGAAATCATTTCATTGAGAGATGGCCTATCCTTAAGGAGACCTGGCCTCCCTGTATTTATCAAAGTGAACTCTTCTCAGGTTTTTTTCTCACTTTTTATGTTTGATCTTTTTCTCCATCTCCCCTGTCAGTTTATGGCAGTTCTGCCCTTTTACAGCCTCCCATGTGGAACCAGAGTACAGGATATTTTTTGAAGCCTCACTAGACAGCGTCCTTGTATCTTTGTGACTGTCCAAACAAGACCTTAACCTCCCCCTCCTCCACTTCATCCTACTTCCCAACTACAGGCTGAGTGTTGTCATCTTCAAAACACCCCATCCTCCTCTTTCTTTCCTCTCTTTTTGCTGGTCAACCTCCTATTTTTCTCTCGCCTCCCTGACTTTCTCATCCCTCTCATATCTTTTCTCCATCCTCTTTCCTCCTTTTCTTCCTTTCCACTCTTTAATTTGTTCCCTGTCTACCCCCCCCCCTTCTCTGCCTCTCCCAGAGGAGTTTCATCTTGTTTTTGCTGCTGCTCCAGTGGCTCCTAACCCTTGAGTTTTGGAGTCATCGTCTAAGCAGACTGTTGTTTTACTGTCTATGGTTCGTTGGTGTCTGGGACCCTGACAGCTTCGCTTACTGTGGCAACTCAGTCGGAGAAGTTTTGTGTGTGTGTGTGTGTCTGTGGGACTTTCCTCTCTTTGTTGTTATATATCTCGTTAAAGACCAAAAGTCAAAATCTCTTGACAACAACTTCTAATGGCTCCCTGGCTGCCTAAATCCTGCTTCCCCTTATTCCCCTGTCCTATTCTGTGTCTTGCACATTATTTAAGGAAGCACAGCTTTTAATGGTGTGTTTGTTTAAATTATGATGTTCTGTATATACGTAATTTATGATCAGTATGACTTCGATCAGAATGTTAGATCAGAGTTTGTCAAACTTGAAGTCAAGTTTTAATGTGAATTTGTCATGCATAAGTGAGTAAAAATAGTATTGTCTCAAACATGCTGCTGTTTTCCCGTACATATATTATCAATATCACACCTCGTCAGTGATGATTACTAGGGTGTGTATCATCAGGATTTTATTAACACAGATATTGATACCAGAAATGCTTATCAGTATCCACACTCTTATCACTCCTCTATAATTTTAGTGGGACTAAACTAGAGGCAGCAGTGCTCATATTTTGCCGTTTATTTATTTATTTTTCAGTGAATGATTTTGTTTTTTTTGTTTAAAAAAAGTTCTCCTCAGACTTGGCATTGCACAACAATAACATTGTTGAGCTATCTTCTTCATCATCATGATCATCTTCTGTCATTCTGCTTTCCTGTCAAAACGTGCCGCCTACATTACCCACAATGCAACTCGATCGAAGACAGTTTGGCCGAAGATTTGGGTGTGCTAAGCTAGTAGCAGCTAACGTGCTCTCGAGCTGCTAGCCTCAAGCAGAGATGAGGAGCGGGGCTACAGAGGTCTGGTAAGCTCACTTCTTTCTAACTCCACACCTCCAGATGTTTTTTATTTTCAAACTTGTAGTCTTCAGCCCCAACTGACACTGCCTCAAGTGACATCACTTGAAGTAATTTATCAGACTTTGCGCAGCTCCCTCTGGGGCCACAAAAGGATTAATACAACCTTTTTTTCCACATATGCAGTAGTTCTCCCCAAGAGCTGTAAACAGACTGATGGCTTTTTGACCTGCCTGCCAGCCTTGCCCTGTTGGACTCGTTTGCCTCTTATTTAATGTAAGCTTGTCACCCTACACCTTCCATTAAAAGTCACCTGACTGTGCCTGCCTGCTTGAGTGTCTGCATTTGGGTCCTCCATCCTATGCTGTGTACTTGAATCCTGGCATGCTCATGTCCAAACAGTATGGATCGTGATCACTTTGGTGATCCCCTCGCTTTTGTTCTAGCACCATCATCAGGTCAAATTGTACATTTGTCCAATGCTTTTGACTTTAAACCACTATAGTTTTCATTTTCTTCATTCTCTGTTCTTTTCTCCCCATTTCTCCCCCATGCCTCTCTTCTTCTTTCTGTTTCTTCTCATCCCTTTTTTCCTTTCCTTCTTCTTAGATTTTTGTATTTTTCTTTTGCCGTTTCTCTTCACCCTCTCCTCTTCCCGCGTCAGTTTTTTTTTGCCGGCTTTGCACCCTATGGCATCTCTTGCTCTCGGTTTATTTGCTCATCCATGTTGTCTTGTCGGGAATCACCATCCAAATCGCTTTAATGCCAAAGACATGTGACACAAGCCAGGAATTTGCCCCGGTGGACTGGTGCCAGGCTGTTCAACAGACCTCTCTCAGATGTCTTTGATTCTTCCTCTCGTCACATGGCTCATCTTTTCTTTCCTCTTTCATTTTCTTTCATTTCCATGGTCCTCGATCTCCTGACTCCTTCCCCCTTGCCACTTTACATTGTCTCTTTTCATTTACTTCACTTTGTCACACAGATGACCTTTTGTTAAGTCCCAGACTCTCTGGCTCCTTTTCGTCATTCTCTTTTTCTCTACCTGCCTTTTGATTTCCTCTCTCTCTTTCTGTGTCTGTCTCAGGTGCATTGCTTGATATCTTCCGTTCTCTTTGTGTTGTTATCTTTCAGAGGTCAGTGCAGGGCTCCACGCTTATCTCAGGGCCGCAGTCTCACCATCATGGGGCTGTAGTGAGGTGTTAAACCCTCCAGTCTTGGAAAACCAAAAGTGATAGATAAAAAAGGATGTCACTTTTCACTTTCCTATGCTTCATTTCAGATTCAGGATGTCTGATGGCATTTTGGAGAGCACTAGAGACACTGAGTGCTGTCCTTATCTTCCCCTGTCTGTGTCCTCACTTACCTTTCTTGTGTCGGATTTCATAAAGGTTTCCAAAATATAACGCATTAAAATGTGATGACACATTATTTAACCTTGGTGCCGATGATCACATTTTTTATAATATGTCTGTTTAGCAACCTTTGACCCTAAGCAATATTTGCAGATATTCTCATGTGAATGCATGTCCACTTAGTTACTGTACAGTCATTTGGATTATTCTGTGTGAAGCCAGGACGCTCTGTTACCAAAAGAAGAATAGTTTAAAAAGAATGTATTCCTTAAAGGAGTTCATTGACTTTTATCTAACTTTTTTTGCCTTATAATCCATCGCCTTGGTTGCCAAAAGAAAACCTGATCCTGTGCCCAGGACAACAAATGTTTTTCTTCTGCAGTTCTTGGCTGTTTCACTCATTGGTGCCATGATCTTATGGGGTTCATGTAGTGGGAAGTTGTTCAAGAAAACAGACAGTGATTCTGGCAACAGCCAATGCCAATTGGAGTTTATGTCTAGAAGGAGAAAATAAAATTAGAATAGGAAATGTCAAAGCGATCAACCACAATAGCTTAAAAAACATAGTAAACATCAGTTTTGCCACTCTCTATATATGGTGGGATGGATGGTGTAACAATAATGATCAAACATAGAGCCAGTTCACAAAAAGTAGGTCTTACCCACCAAGTAAAAATAGTCTGGCACAGAGAGAGTGACAATTTCAAAGAGCAACAAGATCTTACTTACAAATATGTTTCAGGGATTTCTGCTGACTCTCCTTAATTCATTTCCATCCACAGTATTGGTATCAGTACCTCAGTGCCTTTCTCTCTGTCATCACTCTCTCTACCCTTGTCTCTCATATACTCTTTCTCTCTCTCTTTATTTTCTCACCTTTCTTCTCCCACCCTTTTGCCTCATCCCGTCTTTGTTCAGTTTCCTGCTGTCTCTGACTCTCACTTTATACTGCTGTCATTTTTCTCATTCCCTCCTCCCCTTCCTCCTTTCTTATTTTATGTCTTTCATTTTCTCTCCTCCTCCTCTCTTTTCTTCTATTTCCCCCCATACCCCCACCCTCCTCTCCCTGACTGGTTGGTGATTCATTCTTCCAGCCAGGCATTAATTCATATCAGCATAATGATTTACCCCGAGTGCTCTCTTTTCTTCCCTCTTTCTTTCCTCTTATTCCATCCCCATCTCATTTCAGAGAATGCTTATAAGTCATATTTGAGCTACTAATCATTCCACCACCTCCCTCCTTGTCTTTTGCCTTTTTGCATGTGTATTCTATCATATCTCTAGGTAAATATTAAGGTAGTAGACTGGAGTATGAACTCCAGTGTATAGCACCAGTGTATATTATCCACTTCTAAAACTGTCAACATGTGTGACTATGCTGTTGCACACATTTTCTTTTAGAAATTTTTGAAATGCTGGTTTTGTTCTCTACTGAATCATGGTATTTTCTAAGACTGACAGGACCACCATACTACAAGTCATGGTCGAATGGAAGCATTTCAGGCACCTGATGCTAATTAGACTGTCTATCAGACAAGTGTTGAAAATAAAAACCCACCAGATGGCATGTGAAAAGTTGCAGAATTCACACTGACAACAGCAAAGAATGAAGTAACAACAACAATTTGTGGTGGGTAAATTCCACTGAACTCAAGCTGTGTCTCAATTCAGGGGCCGCATCCATTTGAAAGGCTGCATTTGAAGGCCGAATGCATCACAGCGGCGCTACAAGACCGTCCCATTTTGAAGCCTCACCTTCTTTTCCCGAATTTGGAGGATCCAATAGCTGTATCCTTCAACCTAGGCCAAGATTCATTGCGTGCAAGAGAATATGGCGTCCCCAAACATACCGTCAACAGCGGCCGAGCAGGTTTGCACTTTTAAATGTAAGTATTGGGTTTCAACTCACTCGAATAGCTAACGAAAAACCAAGGGTTCTTAAAAATCTCAAACCTCAACTGCGGTTGTCAAGGTTGTGTTAGGATGCGTGGCTTCAAGGTATCGGTTGGGATGAGGAGTTACGGGGTTGTAGGAGTTTGACCCAAATGCAGACATACTCAGGGATGAAATAGGACAACAGGTTTATTGATCCTATAATTGGCAAGGGTGGTAGGCAGATACAAAAATACGGGAAAGTCCAAAAAGACAGGAACATAAAAACTCCAGGAGCTCAGTGTGCAGACGTAGTCTGAGTCCAAACACAAAACAAGGCATGAGCTGAGGAACAGTGAACAAAAAGCTTCTTACATGGAGTGTGGGTAATGTCCAGTAAACACTACTACTGCATTACTATTACCATATTGCTATTAGTATTATTTGTATTAACATTAATACCATTCCCACTACTGTTACTTTACATCTGTATGTAGAACTGAACTGTGCTGTGCTACTGCATGTTCGCTTTCCTCCTGCTCTCTCCCTCTCCTCTCTCTCAACCCAACCGCTCGAGGCAGATGAGCGCCCACCCAGAACCTGGTTCTGCTCGAGGTTTCTGCCTGTTAAAAGGGAGTTTTTCCTTGCCACTGTCGCCTAGTGCTGCTCATGGTGGGAATTGTTGGGTCTCTGTAAACATAAAGAGTCGTTCTAGACCTGCTCTTTATGAAAAAGTGGCCTGAGATAATTTTGTTATGATATGGCGCTATATAGATAAAACTGAATTGAATTGAATTAAACAGGAAATCCAGAAACAAAGAACTTGAAACATGGAACCTGAATAAACCTGACGAAACACCTAACTTACTTGGCGTGTGCACAGACACAAACCAACAGTGACAACAGAGTGTCAACAATGACCCGACAAAGCACAAGGGGAAGGGACAGGCATAGATAGAGAAAGACTAACGAGGGGAAACAGAAACAGGTGAGTAATGGGGAACAGGTGAACATAATCAAGGGCAGAAACAAGAGGACAAGACCACACCAAGACATGGACCAAGACTTTCAAAATAAGACCAGAACTTAAACCATAACAAGACCAAGATTAACTCAAAAGCCAAGACAAGAGTGCAAGAACATATAATGAACATAAAGCAAGACTTTCAATAATACCAGAACGTAAACCATAACACAACCAAAACTAGATCAATACCACAGATCCTAACAGGTTGCTAGGTGACAGGAGTGGCACTTCATGACGCTGGTGATGCAAAAAGGAAACCATCTCATTTAACACCACTCAGTTCAGCCTTCGTGGTCTGTGAAGGCCCCTGAATTGAGACACAGCTTCAGAGTCTATTAAAATCCAAGATGGCGCATAATCTCTTCATTGCTCACAGATGTTGTCCTGCTCTGTAGCATTGTGCTCAATGTTGCCCTTGGTGGCCAGAATCTATATTACAACAATACTGATGTAGAGGCAAAGACTGTCACAATCTAAAACATATATATATATATTATATTATTCATCTATTCATTTCATTGTTTTACAACAAAAATGATAGGCCAAAATAAATAAAAAAACAAGAATTTCCTGGAGGTGTAACAGTTTTTCTCCATTGTTTTGATGCATTGTTTGAAACAAAAGCCCGGTTCTAATAATCGGTGACAAAACTCTGCGGCCATTTTGAAAAGAGCAAATAGATGTTCCAAAAGATGCTGTCTTCTCAGAACGCTTCAACTCTTCTTCAAAATCGCATAGGCTACTGCCACCCCGAGAGAAAATACTGTTTGAGAAATCTCCTCAGTCAAGACAGCAACACTGCAATAAACTTGGACATTTGGTGTTCCCACCCGCTTTCATTCACATTCTCATTGCGTGTTCTAGTCTCTCTTTTTTCGATTGAAGAATATTGTAAGCAGTAGACTTTCATTTAAAATCTGCACGCATTTACTGCACTTGTGTTGGGATAATCATCGACCGGACATCAGAATAGATGTGTCAGTCTGATGCAAACTATAAGAGCATAGAGACATCTAAAGGAAAACAAACACACTAGATATATATATATATATAAATAAGAGATACATTTTATTGTCCTCAAAGGGGAAACTATGTTTTCACAGAGTGTGCATTGTGCGTGCCTCCAGAACATAGATACATTTCCATACAACAATATACAACATAAATACATTTGTACAGAATACATAGTGTGTTATTGTGATTAGTGAGCTATGGAATTTAGCACCGCTATGGCAGAGGGGACAACACTTCGGCTAAAACATGGCTTTTTCTATTTAAGTGTCCTGAATTTGCGACCAGATGGGAAAAGGGTGAAAAATGGGGCTGAGGTGGTGTCCAGGGTCATGTGCTATGATGGGTGCAATGCGATTGATGGCTCTGTTATTGAGATCTGAGAGGTTGAGGGTTGGGAGACCAACTGATTTTGAAAGCAGAGTGTGTAATATTGTGGATTGATTTATGCTTTTGTAAAGCAGTAACAGAAGGTGGGGGGCAGCAGAGAGTGCTTTGAGTTTGTGAATGGCACCGTTTGTGGATGACGCTGGTGTGTGGGTCAAAACTGAGTTTATTGTCCAGTGCCATTCCAAGGAATATGAAACTGCCAACCTGCTCGACTGTCTCACCGTTGATGGAAATGGGGTTCAGGGAAAGGCAGTGTGTGTTGGCGTTGCAGAGTCCCTTTGTCTTGCCTTGTGGGGCTCCGTTGTTGGTGCTGATGGTTGGAGATGTTGCTGTGCCGATCCTTAAAGTCTGTGGTCAGTCACTGAGGAAGTTGTGTATCCAGTGGATATCTGCCATGAAACATTTCACAAAGAGCCATTCATTTTCTGCTTACACACTACACATCAGCTACTATCTGTAAGGGCTGTACCGAATACCATTTTTGCGGCTTCGAAGCTTCAGTGAGAATTATCTGCAAATATTCAATATGTGATATAATATATCACAGCCCAAGACACAGTAGGGGAGGCAATCTTGTCCCCTTTCTGTGGGATGATAGCTCCAGTAGTTCCTGGCATCATTCTGTCCAGGTACATAGACAATAACTCACTGAACTCATCTCCCACAGCCACTAACTGCAGCAGTTAAAATCACAGAATAAAATAAGTCAAGTCGGAGATATTTATTGGCACATTTAACAATGTTTTCAGGTGAATTTTCCAGAATGAAACGTCACAACTTACCAAAATGACCAAAGTTCTGCAAAGGTATGTTGGCATGCCCTACTTTATATTCAGGTATTTGAAAATAATCTTACGAGGATGTTGCTGAAGTCAGCTACTTTTTTATTAGTGGGCCATGAGCTGCTAATGTACAGAAAGAGGTGGTTATTTCCTCACTCTCCCCACTTTGATTTCCCCATCTTATTCTCAGATTGAAAATGGCAAACCTGGTCCTCTATATCAGTCATGTCTGTTTTGTATTTTCTGTTTTATATGTCCCTTCTTTCCACTTCTCATGCTTCTCTCATGCTGGCTCTTGGAGTGTCTCAGTCTTTCCTTCTTTCCTCAAGTCGCCTCCTCCTCCTTCAGGGTCACTGCCATCCATCTAACAAGCAGCAGACTTTTCTTGTCATGGCCGCCCCAGAGAGAGAAAGAGAGAGAGAGAGAGAAAGAGAAAGAGAGAGAGTGCTTGTACATGGGCAGACAAGACACCCGGCCAGACTCCCTTTGGCACGATGCGTGGAGGCTGGGGATGATGGAGATGCGTGTTATGTGTGTGTTTGGGTGGTTTGTGTGCGGACTTGTGTAGGCGCTGTTGCAGTCCTTGAGGCTACAATGTTGCATCTGTAAAATGACAAATCACACTTATCACCTTAGCAGAATCATTAAAAAGAGCTGGAGGCTTTGGCATGTCTGTGACAGAGACAGAGAGAGACAGTGGTTAATGGAGATAGCACTTAGATGTGTTTATTCATCCACAAGGACACATTCATGTGTGCACATATTTACATATTTAAATGTATCAGCCAAAGGTCAATCTTTAAAAGAAATGACATTTAACCAATGCATCACACTGTTCTGTGCATGAGGAATCTATTTGATCTTAATGGGGCAACAGGTCTACAGCTTTTTTAATTTATTGTTTCGTACAATTAGCCGCCAGTTTAACATCTGGTGTGCAGATTTTTTAACTACTCAATCTGTTGAGCAAGGTTGAGGGGGAAAACATGTAGAAAGCAGGTGGTGGTAGGGGAAGACAAAGCTGTAAGTGTAAATAAAATATTTGTGCTGCATGTGTCGGTGTTTGATAAATCGCTGTGCATATTGTTGTGTTGCTCAGTGAGTGTGGGACTGATACTGCCAGAGGCCTGACAGGCTGTCGCAGTCAGGCTGTGTTTGAGTTATCTGGCTTTGCTAAACCCAACAGTGATGATCCAAGATGACTGATATCACACAGATGGTTTGTCAACTGACTTTGGTAGCACTGGATTTATCCAAATCAGAGCATCTTCAAAATAAAAGAGCAGTGTTTTTTAATGACCAGCCAATTACATGCAACATCAACAGAGCAGCATATTTAATCTAAAACCATACAAAGCTATCAATTTCAAAATCACTGATATATTGTTATAGCAGAAACATGTAAAATTAAGCAGCAAAGTAAAATACAGAATTATTTGTTAATACAATTAATACAAGTATTCCTGGAGGTGTAACAGAACATAAAAGTAATAATACAATACCAAACCAAAGAATAAGAATACAAAAAGAAAACTAGGCCTTGCAAGCAGTTGTACCAAGGCCAAGACCAAGTACCTGACGCAACCTGAAGCCTAAGGCGCATCAAACTCAGGGCAAGAGACTGTCCTCCCCAAAAATACATCCATATAGGTTGCGCGTGCAGCAGCAGCTTTGGAGTCATATCTCCTGCCACCAGTAGGGGTGCTAATCTAGGAAACGCTCCTGTGGGTCGTATTGGGGGTTAGGGAACAAACGACCTATGTGATCGTATGGGTTGGAGGACATATTGTAGGGTGACCAGAACAACAAAACACAACAATACAATGATTGTAATACAATGAATACAAAAACACTATCATATTGTTTACTTATATACAATCTTATTAAATCTATACATTTATGATGGAAATTAGTGGTGTATGTGAATAGATGTATGGAGATGTTGAAGAGCAGAAGGAATCATGTCTTACAGTACAGTGGGCCCAGTTACACTGCCCACCATTGACACAGTAACATACTGAATGCACCCATATTAAATACTTATGTATTTACAGTATGATCTGGTACTTTTAATAAAAGTGAGTGTCACATGTAACTGGGGAAAAGGTCAGCAGACTGCACTCTAGAACATGATTTTTTTTCATTAATTAATTCTTAACATTTTTAAGTTGATTACATTCCTATATCCGTACATTTTAGGATTCTGCATCCATCAACATTTGTGATGGATCAACAACAAAATAAAGCAAAAATACAGTATGTCATCTATTAAATAAATTAGTTACACAGAGGTAAAAAAATAACTGAATATGAAATGGAAGGATCGTCACACATCAAGTTGTCATATGCAGTTAATTAAGAAAATGACTGGTTACATTCCTTAATGAGGGTGCACAACTCCTGCTTGATTAGTGCATGACTAATGCATGACTCATCTTCATCTAAAGCATAAATAAATATATATCATTAACAAAAGGTCAGGTCACTGTTAGTGTTATGGGATTACTGAACATTTGCTATCATCGCTCACTGGCAGTTTAGGAACCTGGAGACACAGCTCACTCATAAATGTAATTACCTGTCATCAAATTAGCTTGAAACGAATCAGGTGGACAAAAGCTTTTCAGACTATAATGCATTCAATCAACTTCTCTAAGAGTAAAACATGACTCCTCTCTTCATGTACAAAGTACGATCAAGGCAGACATACAATAAATGTGTTTGTAATATTGTTTCAAAACTGTTGCTTTAATATAAGTTTCGCACTGTCACAAAATCATGTTTTGCTATTTCTTTGCCTGGTTGGTCTTGCTGAGATCGTCAGCCTCCTGCACGTTGCTGTCCGCTTGCCAGGAAAGGATGAGAGGCTGAAAACAGGCATGGTGAAAAGATAGCCTATGAGGACAGAGGGAGAAGGGGATAAAGGTTTAGAGAGATGGACAGAGATAGAGGCAGGAAAAGGGGGATGAGTGGGAGAAAGGGAGAGAGAGATGGCCAGTAAATTGGTGAGGAAGATCAGCCATCCAGATCTAATATGGACTGTGAGGGTCTGGGCTCACCAGGCGCAGCGTATCACCTACAACAACATAACAAACACTGGATTATTGGTGTGCGTGGATGTGTGTGTAGACATGTGTGTGATTATTAACAAGCTCACTGTCTGCCAGTCTGACTTTCTGGCCTGCAGGCTGTGTGGCAGACGGGGAGTGGAGAAACTTTTGACTTTTGAAGTTATATGTTATTTAACAAGGTTCTGTATCTCACAACAAAAACAGCAGAAAAGGTAATTAAAACTCCATAACCTTCACACACTCACACCCATACACACAATGATAGCACGAGTACTGTATACTGAAATCCAAACAGTCGGCAACCCACAGTATCACGACTGACATTTAAATATAAACGGCAATATGGTACATATTGGATTGTGCAGGCCTGATGCATTCATCAATGCAGCAATATTCTATGGAAACATCCATGTCACATGACTTTTGTACAGTTTATTAAACCTGCGATCAATTCAGTAAATGTTAACATGTAAACAGCCAAATGCAAGTTTTTATTAGGTGGTAAGCAAGAATGGAGAAAAGAAAAAAACAAACAGAAAAAAGACGAACTTTAAGTAATATTTCAACATTTTTAGTTGAATAACTACTTAATGAGTCAACATGTGAATCAGAAATACTTTAGTTTTTAAACGCTGTGGCATTGCTTTAGTAGCAACAACAGCACTTATTTGGAATAAATAGATGAGGTGAGTAGTTACCATGAGCCATGTACAGAAAGTCAAAATCAATCATCACCAACGACAGAAAACTGAAAGAAATGGCATAAAAAGGAGAGCCTCCTGCGGTGGAGCAAAAAAAAAAAACCAAGCAAACAAATTAAGTAACAGAATTCATACAAAATCAGTGTAAAGATATAGGCATATCTGCTTGAGTTGAAAATATTTCAAGTTGAGTGAAGAATTGGCACAAACATGCCCAAGCGTGACTGGTTATCATCACTGATACTGCCAGTGTAAAATGTAAAAGCACAGGATCTCATGGATTAATGTTTTCACAAAACAAATGTATCAGAGGAAAAATGGTCTCTTTTCTTTCCCAGGCAGACTGCATCACAAGTAATGGCATTAAAATGTAAAGGGGAGCATTGTTAGTCCTTTCTGAAGTCCAAGTTGGAGTTGTGCTTAGATTAGCTGATGGGCATCACCTGCTTCTTTCATGCTTCACAGTCACTGGCCCATTCATCAGCTGTTTGGTTACCGTGGCCATTATAACCTGACACTTGTCACTATTCGCTCTGCTGATGCCAACGGCGTTTGCTGCTACAGCTCCCTCCACAACCCCCAACATCCTCCTTGTGTGCTAAGTTTTGTATTGCTGATATTAAATAAGATTTAATGTCAGTGTGTGTTTTTGAAGAGAGGATTGGTTCTCCTTGTAGAATTCTCCTTGCTGCTCCTCAACGAGCTGAGCCTTTTCCCGCCAAATTTTACTGTATAACCATTTGCTGTGAATGGTGTATTCTGTGACGTGTCTCTGACTGAAACATTGTTATCATTTTATTTTAATTTTAATTAATGTCAATGAATCCCTAGAGGAAACCAAAACTAACAATGAATTTGGAAGGGTGTATATAAAACAACACCTCTACTGCTTTTTTGTACTTTTTGTACTGTGCTGGGTTGACATTATACTAGCACTGTAATTTCATGGTTACACTGACTATCAGAGAGAAATAAACTACAGTTGACTCTAATGAAGGAATATGTCACTCAATATAAAAACGTTTTGGATGAAAATGGAGTTCTATAAGAGAGGGCCATCTCAATACGTTTTACTTGTTAGGTGATTGCAGATTTTTGGCCTTTTTATGAGATTTGTTGATGCTACAAAAGGATGAAATAACACAAGTCTTATCCCATAAATTGTTGTTGTCAGGTGATTCGGTAAACCGCAAACGCCATCATTTGTGACTTCTTCTCCGTTTCTTTGTGAGCGTTTATTCAGGCTTTCCACTTCCATGTCAAGATGCCAGTGAATCAGGTAATGCACTCTGTTTTAGCCCCATCGTCTAGTGTGTACGACTTCACAGCTACAGTTTTCTGATGTCTTTAAGGCTGAGTAACTGTCGCAACGTGTTTTGAACAGTCTTGTTGTCTGAAGCATCCCTCTCAGCATTGCCACAGGGTCTGAAAAAGACCCATAGCCTTCACCACCATTTTCTTGCTGGTTGGAAAAGGAAATAAATTGTAAGAGAGAGGGGCACACAGAGAAAGAGAGAGAGAGAGAAAGTGTGTGTGTGTGTGTGTGTGTGTGTAGGCATCCAGAGGGGGGAAAAGCAAGCAAGATGAGGAAATGTACAAAGAAACACTTTCCTTAGAGAACACATACAAATCTACACCAGAAAGAGGAAAAGAAAAACACCCAAACATGCCTTTTTTAATGATTCATCGCCAACTCTTAATGGTCTCTTATTCCATTTCTCTCCCTCTTCTTTCCTTCTTCCTCCTTCTTTCTGTCAAATTTCATCAGCTGGCCCTTCCCGGGGCTGGTCTCTTGCTTTCAGATTACACTACTCCCCAAAGCCTAAGGCCCTTCTTTATCATCTTCCTCTGTTTATCCCCCACCGTCTCTTGTCTGTCTTCTGCCCTCATGGGGACCAAAGTCTTCCCTCCGTCCTGTCATCTCAGGCGCTCATCTCCTCTTCTTTCTCTTCCTCCTTCCTGCCCCCAAAGACTAGACCCATGCCTCAGCCCTCTGCTATCCCTCCTCCCTAAACCAAAAAAGTTAAAATAAAACTTTGCCATTAGGAAACTGCACCATTGCAGCTGCTAATAAAGGGATACAACAAGACAGGGACAGTTTGTAGCAAGACATGGAGAATTAAACCCTACACAGGTCAGAACCATTCATTTAATTGTCATTAATTAGTTTAGCTTTGTATTCACTTCCAAACAACCCTTTTAATGTATACCTCAAAAGCCCCTTAAATTTTTAATATTAACAGGGTTCGTACAAAGTCTTCAAAGTTTGGAAAATGCATAATTTTAACCGTTATGTTTTCAAGGTTGGAGTATGCTTGAATTCAAATATACTCCTTGAAAAGGCTGATGAACATAATCATCTACACAATCACTCATGTAAACCACAAACCTTTTAATATTTCAAATTAAACCATCCTGTTCTCATATTTGTTTGTTGTAACCATTTAGATGTGATGATGAAGGCTTCGAGAGTCTGGAAAGTGTTGGTGTAGGTAAGTATTTAGTTATTTAATTTGGAGGACTTGTTGTTAAGGGATGTTTGTCCCTGTTGTAGTTTACATCTAAAAAAGAAAAACCCTTCATTTTTGACAGTTTTATTCCAGCTCTGTCAAATAATCAGAGCTGGATTAAAACTAAAGTGCTGGGTGATATTTGATTAAATATGAAACAGATTAACATACTTTGACTGGCAAGTGTGAGCCACAGACTGTATATAAAGATGGACGACGTGTCTCCACTTCCTCCCCCTATACAAAAATGAAGCCAAAATATCCCGGATACAGCAGGTGCCATCTTGCACTGGTGACGTCATTTGGTATCGAGGTCCCGCCCATACACTCGTCTGAACCAATAGCAAGCACACCACAAGTTGTCAATCATGACGTCACACCCCCTTTTTATAGCATCAAATAACTAATTAATTTCCTTATCAGAAAAATGAACACTTTAACAACAAACATCAGCGTGATAAGAACTACCTAAAATGACAGAAACCATCTTTGGAAAAAGTTCATTTGACCTGTACTTTGATTTTTTAGTTTGGCCCATGTCCCATCCACTAACATGGAGGAGGCGGGGTTTATGACCTGTACTGCAGCCAGCCACCAGGGGGCAATTGAGATGTTTTGGCTTCACTTTTGGGGAGCTGTCATATCGTCCATCTTTATACCTATTCTATGGTGTATGGTGTGAACATGTTATGCTGATGAATACAACACTGCCTCATAAGCAAAACATCTGGAGAGGATGTGCTAAATAGAAGTAAATAGCAATTGTGGCAGCACATGAGAAACTAAAAAAAGGACAGGGGAAACTTAGATGATGATGATATGAAAATAAAATGCTGTACTCCTGCCACAGCCCGTCATCTTTGTGCTCTTTCCTTGTCAAACACTCTTCGACAAAATTTTTGATCAGTTTGATTTTGTCTTTAATTTCGTCCCTCCTGCTGTGCTTAGCTGTTTTTATCTTCTAGGTTCCTCTTTGCTGTTCTCTTATCAGTTTCTCTCTCCTTTTCCATCCTATTCTCTGACCTCCTCCTTTCCTCTATCCAGTTGAGTTTCTCCGCTCTTCTTCCATCCTTTTATCTCCTCCTTGCCTCATACTTCCTTCTCTTCCTTCTCATCCTCTTCCCTTCTATTCTCTCACCCCTTCCCTCTTCTTTCCAGTCTCTCGGCTATTTCCATCTTGTATGAGAAAAAAACAGCTCAAGAGATGGAAAAAGTGGAGTGAGAAGGACAGAGATAAATGGGCAGAAGGGGAGTGAGTTTCCATTTGGCGTCTCATTTAGCCCAGTGCTGTGTTCTTGCTGGCTCAGCCATTAGGGCCTGTTAATGACCAGTATTAATGAAGCTCCCTATCTTCATTACACACACACACACACACACACACACACACACACACAGACAATAGACACATGGATGGACAAAAGCACATGTATGTGTGTGCCTGTGCTTATACTGTTCCTATATCTCTCTTTCTATCAAACACACAGACACAAATACACATACTCCAAGAGCACCGGGGGCTCTTGGTTTTATCAAACATGGTGATTGCGAGCAGGACAAGACCTTAAGCTTTTAAGAGTCAGTACAATGCTAGAGTGTGTGTAAGTTTGCACTGTTTCCATGACTTTTTTAATAATAATAAAAAAAACATTATTTAAAAAAGGCTGCAATTCGATAAAACTAAATGTGTGATACAAAAATCCAGTTCAAGTACCATTTACAGGCAAAACACTCTGTATAGTTGAATTATTTATTATTCTTTTTTCCCCCCTTATTATATGGTGCAAAATCTTCAGCTCATTTTAAGATTTCTCCCCATTTTTATATTTAGTTTCTGTAACTTAAAGCATTTTCTGAACTTTCAACATCCAAAATGGTGAGTGTCCACTTGCATCAGGAAACATACATTTTGGGTGCAAGGGGACATCAAATCCAGGTGAAAACAGCTCTGCTCCTGTTAGAAAATGGTGCATTCTTTCAGTGCAATCTAGTGGAGACAAAAACAATAAGATAGTATCCTTTTGCTGATAGGATATATAGGAATAATGGAATCCACTTGCAGGTTTGTTGATACCTATCCAGACTTTGGAAAGAAGTATGCACGTATGCATGTGTGCATACAATCAAAAATTAAGATGCATAAATTCTACTAGTTAATGAAAAACATTTGAATCTGAACAGTTCTACTGTGTGTTTATGTGTGTTCACATGCATCTTGTAGTGTGTGTGTGTGTGTGTGTGTGTGTGTGTGTGTGGGTACAGGTAAACCTTTGTTCTTGGCTCCAAAGTTTAACATCATGTTCACTGCTGCCCTAAGGAAAGAGAAAAATCCTCTGTTCTCCTCTGTAATGGGGACCTCAGGGAGTGGACAGGCGAAGGAAAACAGAGGGGAAGCAATAAGATAGGGATTCCGGGAACATGAATTAATGTAAGACAGCCTGAATCTTGAATCTTAGACACAAGAGACAAGTGAACGTTTATGTACCGGAAACCAGCTTAGTGCTGGTTACATGTTTGTCCAACCCTGTCACCTACAAATTATTCAGCTAATTCAGCATTAATGTTTTATGATCACTGGCATATGGAGTGAATATAGTCTCATAAAGATTTGCAAACCAAAAACCAAGATTTGTAAACCAAAAAACCAGATGCGCTTTGAAATGTCTTTGTTTTCGTTTACTGATCAGGTTACTTTCGCTTTCGGAGTTTTGAGACTATGTTCACGCTGTTCGGGCTTCACAGATTCGCAAATGCATGCTGCGGGACATCCCGGTGGCTCGTCGTCTGAAGTGAGTATAAGCTAAACGAGCTGTTGTGTATGGATATCGCCACCGGGATGTTCCGCCATGGCGTTCTCATGTCTGCACACAGTGGTGTTGTGTGGAAGTCCGTTCCCCCGTGGTAATGTGATTCCCTCCCGTTAGAATTGTGTTTTCCCAGTTTTCCACCAGCACCTAAACGCAGCATGCATTTGCGAATCTGTGAAGCCTGAACAGCGTGAACATAGTCTCAAAACTATTAGTATTACTATACTATTTAGTAAAGGTGACATTGTTCATATCGGATTCTACAGCACAGTGTCCAATCATGGTTTCAGGGATTGAATCAGTTATTTAGTTGTGCTTCCTGAATAGCAACCGGTTTATGGGCTATAAATCATATCTGGAAAATTTAACAAAGTGCTAACAGATCTAGTTTAATATGTGGCGACATCCCCAATAACTATTGTCTCCGTTTGATTCTCCCCTGTCGGCAGGTTTAGAAAAGCGGTTAACTCCGCAGGCTTGGGTGCAGGAAACTAAGTTTCGATTCCAGGTGTGAGGGCAATGCCAATACAACCTATGGTTTTTGAATGGCGATTCCCCCGTTCTCTCTCCATATTTAGAACTTCCNGCTGTTCGGGCTTCACAGATTCGCAAATGCATGCTGCGGGACATCCCGGTGGCTCGTCGTCTGAAGTGAGTATAAGCTAAACGAGCTGTTGTGTATGGATATCGCCACCGGGATGTTCCGCCATGGCGTTCTCTTGTCTGCACACAGTGGTGTTGTGTGGAAGTCCGTTCCCCCGTGGTAATGTGATTCCCTCCCGTTAGAATTGTGTTTCCCGTATAGCGCCGCCCCTCGGTGGTTTGGGTTAGGTTCAGCCTTCATCTGCTTTTTGCCTGGACTGGCTGTTTTCCCAGCAGAAGAACAACTCTACCAGCTAGCAGTAGCTTATTTAAACCATATGTTTACATTTATAGGTTACTGTATAGAGTCTATGGTTGGTGCATATATGTATGTGCTCTAGTCAAGGGGTGACAAGCTATTCTGTCTATTTAGAAAAACGTCTTTCCCACTGTGAAATTAAACACAAATTCGCTGAAAGTCCAGACGTCCCAGTTTTCCACCAGCACCTAAACGCAGCATGCATTTGCGAATCTGTGAAGCCCGAACAGTTCAATTCAATTTAATTCAGTTTTATTTATATAGCGCCATATCATAACAAAGTTATCTCAGGGCACTTTGTCATAAAGAG
>LKNJ01001631.1:85892-115259 GCA_002120245.1 Maccullochella peelii
CAAATCTTGGTTTTTGGTTTGCAAATCTTTATGAGACTATATTCACTCCATAGATGCATCAGTAAAACCAATCTAATAATGAAATGATTTAAACTTTTACTTAAACAGGATTTCGAAGGAAGGATTTATAACTTGTAACAGTATTTTTACATTGTGGTATTGTTACTTTAAAGTAAAGGATCTGAGTACTTCTTCTACCACTGCAGTGACTTTTAAAATACACAGAAACCCAGTTTTTGTATTTAGAGATACTAAATCACTTTCTCGAACATCACATTCAGTGGTGGTTTGGCTCCACCTAAAGTAGGAGGGTTGTCAGTGTGAGCGAGTGTGTGTCGAATATGTCTTGAATTCACTCTAAGACCACAATTCATTATTTACTTGGAGAATAAAATACCGACATAGCCATGGAAGCAGCAACATGTGTCAGAGCCATCCCAGCAGAACAACACATGAAACTGTACTGAGCGCTTTCAAATGTGACTCCTCTTTATCTCCTATGGTTCTCACCATCACCATTAAATTCAACTGTTTGTTTTCCTTTATTTATAATATATTAAGTATAGTAATGTACCTGTATGGTGTAGTTAACTGTTTGCTGTCTTTCATTCTGAGCTGTTATACTGCAGTTATAAACCTTGAACCACATGCTTTGGTGAATGCAATGAGCATCTGTATTATTGGTATTACCATAATTAAATACAGTATTGCCAAAGTAAAAAATGAATAATATAGGAGCCCTTATCTTGTAATTATGACTTCTGTATCACTTACTTTCTCATAAAAAAATCCGGATCTCATAATTACTAAAAAAGATCTCATTATTACGAGAGAAGTAATCATTTTGTAATTACGAAATTGTTTATTGTAATTATGTGATGGTATGTCATAACTGTGACATACGGAAGTCATAATCATGAGATTTTTTGTTTGGAGAATGCAATGCATTTCCGTACATTAAAGCAAATTTGAACTTAAAGATTTTAGGTAAAAAGAGAGAATTGTATTGTTCGATAGTTTACAGTGTACAGCATATCATTCATAATGCCTGGATCTATATAGCATAGCTTTGATAACATAATAAAATAAGATGAAGATTATGAGCCCACCACGTGGAGTAAAACATCAGTGTGAACTGAGTATAAGCCTTTTTATTGTTCATGTAGAAGTAGAAGTCATCTTTTTGTACCATGTGCAAGCCAAATATTTACTTTGTCATTTTCTGATGAGTCGCAGTACAAGTGTGTGTGTGTGTGTGGTTAATATGCCTGTGTGCTTGTGCTGTTCAGTGGTGTGTGTGTGTCGCAGGCAGGCTTCAGAAAACATGTCAGCTAGGATCCCAGGGAGCAACAGTGGAACTTAACGGGTCCTGATTTGACAGTAGTCATGGAAACGCATCCTCTGCATCCAGTCTGTATTGGGCTGGTGGTGCACAAAGCAATATTGTGGGCAATTTAGATGGGCAATGATTCAGACAACGGAACAGGGGAGGGAGGGATAAAGTTAGAAAAGCATAGAATACTGCATCCAGTTTTGATAGACTTTTTTTAAATCAAATATAACCTTGTTGAACCCTGATTTTCCCTTTAAATTCCCCCTAATTATCAGCTGTGAAAAGTATTTCCAAAATTGTTTGACAGTGTTGTTTATTTACTCCGTATCAGCACTTGATTTGAGGAGGAAAGAAGGAAGGAAAGAAACCAAAAATTGTAAATACATTTTGTGGCCTTGAACAATGCTTGGGTTTTGTTTTTGTCAGTTTTTTCCCTTTTTGTTTGTTGTTTTTTTCTGCATCATGTCATATGTTATGACAAGATCGCACGTACACACGTACACATGACAAAAAACGATTCCAGACACAATAATCTGTTGTTGCTTTTGTAATTAGAAAAAACTTGACATCTTTGAATCATTCCATAAAAAGATCATTGATGTAAAAGTCCCCTGCTTCCTTTTTTTAAAAACATACTGTACCAAAAACAAAATAAAAAAGAATACAAATCAATTTACTGAGTGATTCGTCAAAGCTCGGGGATTGATTGAAAAGTACAACTAGGAGGACCGCATTTACACCTTCCACATGGAGATCAACGCCATCAACATCAGCCGGAGCATGTTAAGGTCAGTTCTTACATGAGCAAAGTACATGACAACAACATAGGTGACATACAGTAGGTTGTCAACTTGTGTTTCACTATCACATAAACAATGAAGACAAGATTTGTGGAGAAAGGACGGCAGGAGGAGAGCCAAGGCAACATTCCTCTTCATCGTGACGTAAATGAAAAAAACAAATATGAGTGCTGAAATATTAGAAATAAATTATTTGCATAAATAAGGTCAATGATAAAAAAATAAAATACAAGAGTTGTTAGGCAAAGCTGCTTTGGCACATTTGTGGACTTACAGTACTGTGATAAGGTCCAAACAGTGCTGATTTGTTATACTGCATGTCATGCCAATTGTGCGTCTCCTTTGGCAGGTCCAACTTACAAGCTACTTCTCGGGAATGTCCCTCTTAAAGACATGGTCACACCAGCATTTAAAACGGCCAACTTCTGTGGCAAAGTCACTCCATTTCTATGGAATCACTCTGATCAGTTGTTTCGCTCACAGTGGTCAAGGTAAATCTTAGCTAATTTTTCGTGGCCAGTTCTAATTTGGTGAACTTTGCGCCACAAGTTTGGCATCTACACAATGCTGACCTTTGACGGAACGGAGAGCCCAAAATGGAGAAAGCAATCATAGCTTGTTAGCTGTGTTGCACTGTTCACTTTTATTTAGCCTTCCGTTGTCTGAGTATAAACTGCTCCACAAGACAGGAATAGTTTAGAGACATGAGACAGGAGTTTAATGTACAAATACATCTTCTAAATAAAACTGTATAAACTTGTCAGTTAGTGATCAAGCTAACATCAGTGTTGGGCAAGTTACTTTCACAATATAATATATTACTAGTTGCTTTCATTTGGAAGTAATAGTACAATATTACTGTCTGTGTAGAGTAATGTTACTGATTACACTACGTTTGCGTTACGTTCACCAAAATCTCAGCCATCGAATTTCGGCAACATGAAATTCTTTAGGAGATATTTTTCTGGTGGTGCAGTGTGGATGAATTCTTAAAAAACTTAATTTTGGGTAGTAACATGTTACTTGACATAGTAAGTGTAATAATATTACTGAAATCCTGTTAAATTTGAGTTATTTGCGTTATTACAAATGTCAAAGGGATTTGGAATGAGACTTTCTTACTTCTGGAACAGGACCTGAAAGTTTTGGTTTCACTTCATCTCTATATAAAAGTTGATGGTGCCACACAGCTAACAATTTATGATAGCGTCTTCCATTTTGGACTTTCGCCATTCCTTCAAAAGGTCAGCACTGTGGAGAGTAGAGACAGCTTGAATTGCCACAAATTCACGTGTCAAAGTTCACCAAACTTGAACTCAATGCAGCGATTCCATAGGAAATAACTGATTTTGTTGCAAAAGTTTGCAATTTTAAATGCTGGTGTCACCAGGCCTTTATTGTGTTTCACATAGTTCATAGTTTCAAAGCTTCTCAGTGCTTTTGTTTGTTTTTTTAAGTGCAGCTATTCGATAAGAGAAGAGAAGCATCAAAGCTCTTTCTACTGAACTCTGGCAAACAGAGCAATCAAACCAATGTGTATACTGTATATATTGTGGTTTTGTTCTTCTCTGTATTGCTACTTTTTAAATACAAGCCATGTACATGTGTCCAAGTAGCTATCAAAAATACACATGCGCTTTTCTAATTGAAAATATATTTGTGCTGCTGTACTGTGACCAATAGTCTATGATCACATTATATTAATATAAGTGCCTTTAGATACTCTTGGCTTAAAATATGGCATATGACACGAAATGATTTGGCTTCATTATTACTGGCCTGGAGATCTTGTACAGTATATAAGACCATGGCTTTATTTGTGGGTAGAAAATAAAGCAGTGTAACTTCCAGTGATGGGGAAAGAACAGAAGGAGAGGATGGATATAAATGCCTTTTTCATCATAAATACTTCATACATATGGCATATAATATACACCACATACTGAGCAGTCTCTTTTGAAGGAAAATGAAATGAAATATGAAACAGAAATATCATCAGACTCACATTCTAAAAAGTCATTTGAACTGATTTAACATAGCATTGAGATATCTGTAGAAATGCTTCTTGGTACATAAAAACTTGTGTGGCACCGCCCTGTCAATCACACACTCAGATACACACACGTATATGTTGGGGGGGGGGGGGCGTCATTATGGCTGAGAGAAGGCTGTTGGTATAGAGAGGCATCCCCCATCACCACCCAAACACACATTCACACACACACACACACACACACACTTTGTGTGACCGAGACTCAGCGGTCGGGGGGTCTCTGACGTCATAACCTGGCGTGCAGGTTGACGATGACGCCATCTTCAGGCAGGTCTTTGACAGGCAGGTCGCTCAGGTCTCCTACTCCGTGGTCGGTGCTCTCACAGCTGCTTTGAGGCGACTCAGGAGGAGGCTGGTACAGGATGCTGGCTAACAGGAAAAAGATTGTCCCCAAAACCTGAAAAAGAGGACGAGTTTCATCTTAAAGGACTAGTTTGAAATTTTAGAAAAGACTCTGATTTGCTTTCTTGCCAAGAGTTACATTATAAGATCATTATTCCTCTCATGTCCGTGCTTTAAAAAGTGTAGCCCGCCTGCCATCTATATGTAGATGGAGCCCTGAGTTCTTTATCCCAAATAACTTAATGTTATTTATCTTGGCTCTACAAACCTTATATCTCCCAGACATAACTAAATATTATGAGACAACAATATAGCACATAACTGAGTGCACTAACTGAGATACATAGGAATGAAGGTGGAGCCAGGAGACGATTAGCTTAGCATAGCGTGAAGATTGAAGCAAAGACAAAAGACAAGCCTGGCTCTCTCCAAAAAAATACACCTACCGGCACCTCTAGGTGTATTTTGAGTTAACACATTGTGTTTTGGTTTTACATGGAGTTAGGCACTGTAACAGTCTCATGGCGACCAGCAGCTGGACACAGTCACTTCCTCAAGGTTGCCACGACATAATTAAAGTGTTTAACTCCCCAGAAAACTACAATTTCTACATTTCTGTTTGTGTATGGATTAAACAAATGAGGGGGAGGGTGTTGCAGTTGTTGTTTTTTTCTCTAAGTCAAGGGGAGGGTCCAAAGAAAATGAAACAAAAAATTAGATTCTAAAGCTTAAATGTAAAACTACAGTAAATGGCCTGTTACTATGTGTATGTGTACTAGTGTTACCTTATAGATGATGCCAGCTACTAGTGTGTACTGGCTCATGGCTGAGTTCTGATAGAGGTAGCAGGAGCCCTGCTCACCGCACTGGTCCTGCCACAGTAAGCAGGAGATGTCAATCACAGAGCCAAATGCTATGGGTCCTGGAATACCACCTGTGGGGAAACGGCAACACAGATTGGACATGATCATGGTGTCTGTGTGGAGAGAATAAAGCCCTTTGGTAGTGATTCAGAGGTTAAACTTAAACAAATATAGTGGACCTACCAAATGTGCGCACCACAATCCACTGGATGCCAAGTCCAAAGGATCTCTGGCTGTCTGGCACACACCTACAGTACACAGCATAGTCGGTCAGACATGTAGGCATACTGGATCTCAAACTTCATTGTGATATACAGTGTTCTGACACTTTCTTCAGCTCTTTTTTTGCTGCGTTTGTTTTGTCTGTTCCTCTGCACAACAGTTTGCCCTGACAGTGCTTTGATAAGACTCCCTGCCTCTTGCCGTCACAGGCACTCTGCCATCTGTTGGGATCATTACTGAGCTGTTGCAAGAAATCAACAGTGGTAACAATCTCGCAGCTCAGTTTTCTTGCACAGGGTTGAAAATAGCAGAGAAGGTGACTGATGTGTACCTCTTTTAGATCATGCAATGACTTTTTTCATTCACCTGCGGCTATAGCTGAAGGATCCCAGATATCAATCACCATTTTTATCATTTTCTTCTTCTTCAAAAATATATAAAAAAATGATAATTGATGATTTTCTCAAGTGAACAGCAGAGTAGATAAGATTACACTCCTATATTAAATATTAAACTTGCAATTACTCATTTACTTGGCTACTTGGGGGCAGTGGAAAAAAGCTGTAAACACAGAGCAACATAAGAATGTATTTCGAGTCCCTTTTTAGCTCTGTTTGGTCTCCACCGACTCCTGAGGGAAATATTTGGCTCTTTAGCTGCTAAATACTCCACTGTGTTCACCAGCCAGTTGCTAACTGTGTCTGTCTATTTGGTGCTGGGCAGGTAGCGTACAGTGGGTTTTTAGAGCTTTTTCATTGAAAACAGCTGCCTGCTTTTGAATCAAAACAGTAAAGCTGCAGCCTGGACAACCAAAACAATGAGCTGAGGGGAACTGCAGAGTTGGATGAAAATTCATCACTACGAGTGACCCCTTTCACACACAGTTAGTGATGCGATCCATTGGTAATATAAAAATATTAATTATAGCTGCTTTAATTTTAAAAAATGTCACACAACTAGTGTTGGTTTTTAAATATAGTAGTCACCAAATTAGTCATTAAGGACTGCATTAAATTGCAAGAAATAATCATTCAAATTTCACATGACATACAAGATACCAAGCTGAGTATTTTATCTTTAAAAAGATGTCACTCTCTCAGCGATCATTAGCCACTAAATAATAATCCCCTCACCCCAAAAAATTAAAAAAAATTTTTTATCCATGACGTACCCTGGGACACTCCACCCCCAAATTACATTACACACACATTAATTCAGCAAGACTCTGCAAACACACAGCTGAACCTAAACTTTGGGAGATGGGGACATGTAGGAGCTAATGAGGTAAATTCTTGCTATTTGTCTAACAGTGCCTTAATTTAGAAACACAAACATGCAAATTGTTAACCTTACTGAAACTCTGCCATAGAGAGGCTGACGTGAAGCAGGGACTGGACTTACAGTCTGGCTCAATGTGTGAATTAAACCCAAAACTGTGTGTAGCAAATGAGAGAAATACACCACTGCTGTGTTAAACATCCCCTACAGACTTTGAATAATAATTTGTTTCTGATGATTTTTCCTATTAAAAAGCCCAATTACCTTGTTTAAAAATTTTTAACAAATATTTTGTAAATATAAAATATTTCTTATGGAAATATTTCTCATTTCAAAAGTGTAACTACTAGAAACAAGACTTCTTATATGTGCACTGTTTCAAGTCTTCACGTCACACTGTAAGTTGCATACTGGACCAGTGACTGGCCTCCAAACCAGTTGTGATGCCACAAAATCACTTGTGTTAAAGTGAGATTTAAGGTGAGCTCAGAGAAAGAGAATGTGAAGACAATGAAGCCTCAACATCCAAGTGAAGTAACAATAAACAAAACACACTTCTGAGTGCAGTGGGTCTTTAATGAAAGGACTGCAAGGTATTTTTATTCCGCTTTAATATAATGATGGATGAAAATACTGTATTGTCCTCGCATTAAACGCAGGCCTCCAATTTGGCAGAAACTCTGGGCCAAAATCATTATATTGTTGTTAGCTGGAAATTGAAAACACTGCATTGGCCAGAGATCAAACCCAGGACAGGTTGTAGCCGTGAGCCTGAGTGTAAAAGCACACGGCAAGGCAGCTAAGTTGCCATTGCCATTTTACAAGGTTTTTCTAGAGGCAGTTACCAGCTGTGTTCAGGTAATTAAAACACAAAACAACAAAGAAGTGTAATGTAATATTAGTAGGAATAATGCAGTGAGTAGAAAGTATTTTTTAATGAACAAAGGTTTAAGGTTTCACTGTGGCCACCCACCTGAGTGTGGCGGTGAGTGCTGGGATGCTACAGAGGAAGGTGAAGGAGATGATGATGAAGAGGAAGGAGAGGAAGGCTGGCATGTGGTGACAGGAGCTGCCACACTTCCCTGCCAAAGCGAAGCCCTCCTCACCCCAGGACACATTCACCACCACACAGCTACATCCAGAGTACACCTAAAAACACACACACACACACACACACACACACAGTAACATATGAATCAGTTATGGTAATGAGGTCACTAGTTTATATCATGAAAACATTAAATCGACATACTTTCTCATAAATCCAAAGGCCAAAAAATATCAGTTCTCTACATATCTTACAGAATTAAGGAGTTAAAGTAGTTTCGATGGGGGAAAAAAACCCTCATTAATGTGCACATTTATGCAGCAAGGTTTCCCAAAATCTCATAAAACCTGCACCACAACAAGAGAAACTTGTGCTTTAAGTATCAAGTTTTAATCACGCATGCCTGTTCGTGAATTATTTGCCACTTTCACACACAAATCTGAATTCCAGTTGGACTCTGAAAAGATGATCTCTCAAAACCTTTTTTTAAGGTCTGTCACACTCATTAACACTGCACTTAACACCTGATGGTGAGAGGAGTTTGCAGGCAGACTCCTGCCTGTATACTGCAGAGAAACTACTCTTGAACTTATTTTGTGAGTCAGGATTAATTTGTTCACAGTGCTGTGTAACGGCCTCAGATCAAGTCTAATTTCCCTCTAGTCCGAGTAAAACGACAGGACTGTACCTGTTTGCCTGTGGAGCGGTCGGTGTGGTTGATGGAGCTGCAGCCAGCGTGGCAGGGGGAATAATACATCACACCGTCTGCCCCACACACAGGGTTGTACAGCTCTCTGACACAACTGCAGCCTGCATTACAGCCCACTGTCAGGTCCTCCTCTAACGAAGAGCTGCAGCCATGAAGAAGAGGAGGGACAGAAATGACAGGGACAGAGCGAGGAAGAAATGTGGTGAAAAAGAGGGAGGGAGAAACCGAAGAAAGACAGACGCAAACAGAGAATACAACGGAGAAAGGGCAAAGAAGGGAGTCATTAGTCAGCATGAATTTGCTTGCTCATTATTTCTCATACTCTGTGATAATTAATATATTCACTACTGTACATGAATACGCTGCACAAACTGTCCATATCTCAATAGCTGGGACAAACCACAAAAACATGCAGGGCTGCACACTGACTGATTTATCGAAAGGCAAGCTAACGTGGACACTAAAGCTAACATAGCATTATAAAGGGCTGTGGGTGTAACATTAACGTTACTTTCAGTGGGCTATCTTTTGTGTTTATAGGAATGACAGCAGGAACAATGTTGGCTGTTAAATACCTAAATCTTCCCCCAGATGTTAGCTAAAGGAATATTATTGCATCTTTTCCAGTTAAAGCAGTTAAACTGCTTCTGTCACGATGAAAGTGCAGGGCAATGGGTATTGAACCAGAATGCAGAGATAGGAGGGCAGCAGGGTGACTCTGATGATTTATTGGTAAGATGAGCTTGCGTGCAGGTAGGTAGACAAGTAAGATACAGGTTCTGGTACAGGATCAGTATTTGTAGTGAGTGGCTAATGAGGGGAGTGAGAACAGCTGAGCAGGTGAATGAGGAAGTATGGTGGAAAAAGTCTGAGGGCATCTGGTGGACGGCTCGAGGATGGCAGGTCTGGGGAGTTGGAGGAAAGAACGTGGCCTGGGAGAAGTGAGCAGGGGCTGGAGACGGGGACCGATAGAGAGGGTTTGGCTGCAGGAAGGCACTCAAAAGCAAACTGTGACAGCTTGTCTCAAGCTGAACGCTGACAGTGAACAGTGTTTTAGTTAGTACAGAGCATGGGCACTGTGTGATTGAAGTATTATAAAGTCTAGTATTAACAGAAAGCATGCCTTTTCACTGATCAAATAAAATGGTAAAAACCAGACTAAAACTAACAACAGCCAAATGAGCAATATATGACTAATGTACATTTTAGTCAAAAGACTTAGTCAACTTAATCAACATTAGGCGCTAACATAAAGACTGCCCACCTGTTTCTAAGGCGCAGCTTTCTGGGTTTGTCATACAGGTGTTTGTACTGGTCCAGCTGGTGTTTCTCCATCAGACCGGACTGGTATGGTGCTGTGACACCAGCCATGGGCAGGTTGGGGCAGTGGATGAGAAAGATGAAGATGGCGAGCAGACTGACCATCGCACACATCATGCAGAAACGGATGATCCCTCGACAGCGCAGGTTCAGCCTCTTCACGATGTAGCCGCCCAGGAAGGTGCCACCACCTCCTGCTGGTACCACCATGTATCCTGAGAGGGGGTGAAGAATAGCATAAATACATATGCAGCTCCACTCTAAGGCCCTGAAAGGAAAATGCACCTTAAAACAAACAGTGATAGGAAGTCTTGAAGTGGCCAGATTTTCATGGGATTTGCTGTAAACATTCATGGCCTCCAAAGAGTGAATCCTGTTTTTGGTGATCCCTGACCTTTCTCCGAGCACCACCATCAGGTCAAAATCTCTACTTGTAGAAATGATGTATCAAAATCTAAGGTAGAGATTTATAAAAATTTACTGAGCACGCTTTTTTCATTCTGGACACTGCATTAGCTTTCCTGCAACTCCACACTCAGGGAAAAATTTCCACATTTCATTCAAGATTCTGTATCTCATGAAAGATTGCCAGGGTTTGGCCTGTTAGAGATAAATGCATTGTTTAATGACAGTGAAAAACTAAAACATGAAGTCTCTTTTAATGTCCGTCTCTCAGAATCAATAAAAAAGGTATATTTTGCTAAATACTGCCATTTAGAATGACATTCAGTAAATTCAGTGAGCTTCAGTACATGTTACATAAGGGATTGCACAAGACACAACTTTTGCTGGACTGAAAAACCCCCCCACTTTGCTCCTGCTTTTACTACTGTTTACGTGACCAAAACTGGTAAAAAGCATTCTAGGAATGCAGATGTCAACCTATACTGTGGGACATATTTCTACATCTGGTGTAGTTAAATGATAAAATATCACAGAGAAGCACTTCCTAAAGTGCAAACATGTTGGATTAGAGATATTTATTATCTCCAAAGGAACATTTCAGAGTTGAAATAGTAAAAGTCTGTCATGTTAGAACCATGGATGAGAAATATAAGGTTATAAAGAGCTGAGATGGTTTTGAAATACACTTTCAGCCATTTGCATTACATGCATGTGGTGTATGATTTTACCCCTTTATTAGCCACTCACCGAACCATGTGGCAGCCTCTGATGCGCTGAGACTGAACTGGGACTCCAAGAACTTTGGACCAAAGGTGGACATGCCGGCGATGAGGGTGGCCTCAGTAGCCCCGGCCAAGCACAGGAACAGGAAGGTGGGATTCTTTAAGAGGAGCAGCACAGACCTGGAGAGAAAAAGAGAAAAGAGAGTGTGCAACTAACTGAATAAACTTAAGCTTCCTTTTTAATTAAACCAGGCCGCTCTAATCTCAACAGCCCGGAGACGTTCCTAATACAGATAAACACAATACACCAAGATCCAAAGATATATCGTCATGTTACATAATACGCTGTGATTATCGCCTTACTCTGTGTAATCCCCTGTGCTACAGAGATGACATCACATTGTGGTTGCTGAGCTCGTAGTAAACAAAGAGACAGGGCTGGCACAAAGCTCCGCAGTCATAACATGCCTGTCTAAAGAGAGCTTGTCTCTGTAGTAAATGTTGTCTTTTCCCTTTATTTTCTTCTCAGAGTGCACCAGAATGCTTCGTTTACATGTTAAAATCACAAAAAAATGCCCCCAGACCCCCCTACAGGGGTTGAGTTTACTTGTGACTTTGCAGGTGTGTATTAAAATATAGCAGACACTGACACGTCTCCACCTCCTTATTAAAATCCAGGGCCCTGACCAGATCACTAATTTATGCACTTAAGGAAATAAGTTCCCTACCTTGGCATGTCTTTAGCCGATTTGCCAAACTGAGGGTCTGAGGCTGTGGTGTGGCTTCCGTCCTTAAGCTGGTGGGCCTCAGACACCCGCATGGCCACATACTCCTGAGAGCCTGCAGAGGAAGAGTAAGTGAGACTGTGAGTGACATTTGCCATTCTCATACTATCCCATCCCATCTATTTAGAGTGTGTGTATGTGCGCAGTGGTCAGGAGTGGTACCCGGGAGCTGTCGCGGGTAGCCCAGGATGGGGAATGCTATCAGCAGAGCCGCTGCTCCTCCTGCTAGGAAGCCGATCCACCAAGCCCCGACCCACAGAGGGTTCTCTGGAGTCATCTCTGTCCTGTGACAACACACAAATTTCACTTGACATTTACTGATGTTGACCTCTAAATGCTAGACCACTACATGCTGTGGTGTGAAATTTCTATTATACTCTATTCTGTAATACTCTAGTCTGTTCTATTCTAGTCCATTCTGCCATCCAAAGCAGACTCACGTCAGGTGGATCTCGGTGTAAATGTTGAGGAAGTATCCTCCCAGCAGGTAGCCTGCTGCCGGACCCACAATGGCCGCTGTGTAGAAGATCCCTGGGGAGAGAGAGCGAGAACACAGACACTGAGCCAGGCCACGGGTGTGTCAGTACAGTGACTGTCTACTTCCTGTTTCCTACTTACCTCTTCCTGTCCTACAGGTTAAAAGGGTCCCATTGTTCTTCACTGGGCTCTGTGTCCACAAAGTTCATGTTTCATGAGAAAAACGGAGCTTGAAGTGCGAGACTGCATGTGTGTTTGTGTGTTTTAGTAAGTGGGTTACACTGTGCTCTGCTGCTATTTGAAATGGGCAAAGGGGACAAGGCACATTTTAGGGACATTTTGTACTGATGATGTCCAGAGTGAATGCTGAATGAATGTGAATGAGTTAATGATGGGTGGTGATAGGAGCCTGAGATGGTCAAAATTACAGCTTAACCGACTGAATGCCTGTGTGTGTGTGTGTGTGTGTGTGTGTGTGTGTGTGTGGCATATTTCCACCCAATAAGCTCTTTCATCTGCATCCAATTCTCAGTTATAGAGGTGAAAACAATTCTGTGATTGTCTCCTTGATGGTTGCTGCTAATTGGAGTCATTAAACCAATTCACAACATAAAACGCTTGGAAACTATAAAAAAACAAAACAGGGAAAGAGTGTGATGCAAAGTGGGAGACAGCTAGTGAGACAGCCAGTATTGTAACAGATTACGGGGCAATGTGTCAACTCACACTTTATGACAGCCGTGTTGGCATTTGTATGCTGATGTTCAAACAAAAATCTACATGCACATTCATGCATACAGCCAAAAAGATGCAGGGGGGAATTTTTACTTGCATAATGTATTCTCATTATTCTATGCAATCAAAGCACTTTGAAACTTCATAGCGCTGCTGCCAATATGAGCTGGGACCGAACTTGCTAAGCACACAGCTCTTCTGTTAAGGTCCACACAACTCTGGCCTGTAGCCTTCTGGTTGTACGACCTAAACCAGTTGTTAGTGTCTGAGAATATTAAGAAGTGAGGTAATATAGTCAAACCCTATGGCCACAGTGCAATGGGGCAGTTTGTTCAGCAAAGCTAATGTGAGTGTCAATGTAGGAGGAAAATATCTAATTGTGATTTTACCAGATCAGTATTGCAACTACAATTTCAAATAAATTGAAATTAAAAAGCGACCACTCTGTTGGTGTTTTTGTACCATAAAAAAAAAGACACAGCACACATTTTTCATCATCTTGTTCACTGTTAAATACGTAGTTATAATTAAGTTCTCAACTCTTGCATTTTGAGCCCAAGGTCAATGTGTCACATCTGCGTCACATAGTCATAACGGCTGATTGCTCCTTCAAACAATTTGGTACAAAGCAACATGCTGTACTAAATGAATTGCTGATATGACTCACCAATATAAACAGGGGCATAGTTGGACTTGACATTCTCATCCAGGTATGTGACCCCTAATGTGTAGAGAGGCGTAGCACCCACACCATGTAGAAACTGGCCCAGCATAAACACAAAACGATAGCTGGACAATCCTCCGCCCTCCTTGTCCCGACACGGGCTGGTACGGTTGGCAGAGCACATTCCTGTTTGCTCGGGCAGACTGACCTGGTAGGGGGGTGTGGTGAAGTGAGGCAAGGCAAACACCAGAGAACCAAGGGCCATGATCAGCACCCCCCATCCCAGCCAGCGAGGCTTGTGTCCTGTCCCGCCGAAGTAGCTGACGAAAGCCAGGCAGACGCAGGCGGCGATGTCGTAGGAGCTGGCGATGAGGCCGGCCTGGTAGCTGCGCAGGTCGAAACGCCTCTCAATGGAGGTGACCACTGTGTTAATGAAGCCGTTGATTATCATCCCCTGGAGGAAAGAGGCCACACAAAGGAAGAACAGCACCCAACGAGGGGTGTTGAAAACTTGGATAGCTTTGGGTGTCAGAGCCCCCCAGCCACATAGCTGATCAGAGTCAGTAGAGATCAACTTTAACCCCATGGGAGTCTCTGCAAGGGGTCTTGTTTCCACTCCATATAGCTGTCCTGGGAGTGTGGAAGCCCCTGTGAAAATGAGGGGCCGAATGGGGCCATCAGCTCCGGGGCTGCCAGGGCTTCTGGGGCCTGAGCCTATTGGGCTGCCTGTCTGGGAGTCCACGGGGCTGGGGGTGTCCAGAGAGGGACCCCCACTGAGAGGACAGTCCTGCAGGTCCAGGAGCTCCTGCTTGGAGCTGAAGGAGGCATCGGCATTTAGCAAGATTGGCATCTCCCCTCTGAGGGGCACTGTGAGGGTCCTGTGGCACAGAAGGAGGGTAGACGTGGGAGGTCTTTGAACTGGGGATAGAGTGATATGTTCCACAGCATAGAAAAAGGAAATGTGAAGGAGAATTTGTTGTGGTCAGGGCTCTGTCAGGCTTGTCTCTGAAATGATCTATTCTTGGCTTCTATTGTGTACTCCATTTGTCCACAGTGCTGAATATGTGTTAAGGCTCTTCAGGTGGTATGGTTTACCTATCTGTACAAAGTTGGACAGGTTGGACAGAATGCTTCATACTGATGTTGAGTAATGGCATCCTATGGAAAGGGCAAAGAGAGAGAATAAATCAGTTATTATGAACCAGTTTAAATAAGGCACTAACGCTTTTAATAGTTGCATGAATGAATGACACATAAATCTGAATGAGACTGTCCTCCCCAAAAATACAACCGTATAGGTCGTCTGTGCAAGCAGAATATTACAGCCAATATTAACGATTGTTAAGTGGCGACCTCTAGTGGCCGTAATAATTAAGACAGGAGCAAAGGTGGAAGTCAGGTGACGTAGTATGAAGCGTGACAAAGTCCGCATAAGGAAGAGGCCAGGGTTGATGAGTAGGTCAAACACAGGACTTTTAGCCAGAAGACCGCTGTGAAACCAAAAGTTAACGTTGACTTATTTTAGTTACGTACATAAGTTACGTTAGTAAGTTATGTGACGTAACTTAAGCTTATATACGTAATGTAACTTACGTAACTAAAGTACTTATTTTAACCCAAACCATGATCTTTTCCTAAACCTAAACAAGTTGGTTTGGTGCCTAAACCTAATCAATGTTAACCACATGTTTATTATTGTTACCATGACGATAAAGGTCCAGTACGCCTTTATATGTCACTTTGGGAGTCATTGATAGGTGTTGATCTGCTGTTTAGATAGGAGAACTTGTTGATCAGTGACACACTCACACTAGCTAAAATTGAGGCTTCCAATGCTTTTTTTTTTCTTGACAACAATGTGATTTTCACATTAAAGACATCACAGCAGTTGACAGTGTGAGATCTGTCATTGTGTCATTTTTGCCACATGTGGATGCCAGCGCAGGCAAACACACATACACACACAGACATGGGTATTAAATCAGTCTTGCTGTCTCCTGCACACAACACCACGGTAGAGATGAGAGAAGGAATTCAGCTTCCAACAACAACATGCTGGGACTCAAGCTATTCGAATTACCAACACAATCTACAAAGAAATTATTTTCAGTAGTTGCACACAAGCACACGTGTACACACACAACCAATAAAACTTAAAGTATATAACACACTCTGGTAATGAACCATAGGAAGCACTCTCTGCTCCAGCAAGCACAAATACAGATCACAGCTTTCATTAGCACAACCGTAAAAAAAAAAAAAATCACTGTGCAGATCTAGCTGTTGTATCACAAAATTTAATTTGACTAATTAGTGCAATTTCAGACATAATATCCCCATTTCTACTCCACAACACATAATACATTATGACCACTTTGTAAATGCATATTTCACTCATCATTGCAGATTAAAGCATGAACACCATCCAAGCAAAGTTTTTCATACTGCCAAGAATTGTGAAATGATGCTGCTTAATGCTGATAAGAACAGAGTAGACTATTTTTATTGTGTATTGACACAAAACAGGCTAGCTATTCCTCTCATGCTGGATATAACTCAACAGCCATTTACACTTTAGCCGCATTTCCACCCAAAGTGCCTGGAACTTTTAGTCCCAGGAACTACTTTTCCTTTAGCCCGTTGTTGTCTGCATTTCCACCGCGGTCTAAAGACCCGCTATTAGGCAAATTAGTCCACTGACGTATGAAAAAGCGACAGCTGCTTTTACACGTCATTTTTGCGTGCGACTATACAAGAACAATGATGCTATGTAAAGCGACAGACAGGCATCATTATTTGTGCAACACTGCAACAACAGTAAGCTTGGTGGAGCTCAATATTGCTCAATAAGGCCTGGACTCGGTCTTCGGCCCATCTGTCGTATGCTTTCTTCTGTAACTCTATTGTGTTGAAGCTCAATGAACAAAAAAACTGGTTTGCAGCTTCAGATATTTAAAAATGGTGCCTCAAAAATGCTGAATGCTGGGGGTACTCAGAATCAATCAATCAACCAATCAGAAATGTTCAGCACTGCAAGCCACACCCCCAAAGTTCCTGTACTTTTGGAAAGTACTACCCCCCGAGCACGGACTTTTTGGGGAGTAAAATAATGTCCCTGGAACTTAATTTAGACCCTGGTCCCTGTGGTGGAAACGCAGCTTTTATCTACCTTAAAACATTGGTGTGGTGGTGGGGTGTGGTTGAGAGAGCTCAGCTGCAGTGGAGAGGGATGGGGGAGTGGCGCAGGGAGTCAACACCTGCAGGGGTCTGTGCTCTTTAAATAGGGACACCTGCTGAGGAGGGGGGACAGGAGCAACCCAGGAAGACACTGAGAGAGCAGTGGAAACCAGAGCTGGGACAGAACAGTTGGCAGTGACTGAGGCAGACGAGGACGGCTGCCGAACTGAAGCGACACAAGATTACCCACAGTAATCTTACCAGATAACCACTCAACAGCAAATCATCAAGGATGAGACAATGTGTTGCCACATGAATATGTGTATGCTCATGCATGTGTGTATGTAAGAAGGAATCAGTGTGATGGTATGTGTGAAGACCTCAGTTATACTTTAACAATAATACTGCTTCTCTGTGTAAATGTTTGCCTCACATAACCTGACCTTAACATTCCAAGTAAGTACAGGACTGTGCATAATGAGCTGTAAAAATATCAAGTAGAAAGGGGAACTTCAATCACTGACTCACTTCTTCACAACATGAATTACAAGTAAACATGTTAGATGATAAAAACACACCTCCACCATAGAAACATTGTAACGCACATGATATTATAAACCCTCATATGAACTGAATGACACCCTTACAAAATTAAGTTTTATGGACGTAGAAATTGCTTTCAGGTTGCACCAGCCTACATATGTGCATCCGCATTGTGCTGATGAGAACTACTTTTCTCTACAGTTTTCTTGCTTTTCTGTATACAACAATAGGTTTTGCTTTAATTACCTACAGCAAACACATTAACAGCAGCATTCAGGATTTGGAAATAAAATGATAGTAATTGGCAACACCTATTAATAGAATATAATCGGCCATAAATATTCTCATACCTTCATCACAACCACAAAGCTGTAAATATACAAAAATAAATCCTCCTACCTCCATTCCCGCTTATGATAACCAACAGGTGACATTTAAGAGTGTTGATAAATGAAAAAAATCAGACAGAAACAGACTGGGATAGACAGGGTAAAGATTCAGAGAGAGGTATCCATGCTAGGTTCTAAGCCCGTCTCTCAAAGCCTCTTATAGTCCAGCGCCAAGGCAGCACATCAGCACATTCACACGCCCCATCAATGGAGGCCTGCAGACAGTCTGGAGGGAGGGGAGTGCACCCAGTCCACATAATCCACCTGAGAGACAACTGCCCATTGACACTGCACTGCAGCTTTGCTGCCTCCCACAGGAGCTAAACTGTATTGTTTGATCACTTGTGCTTCCGTCTTTTCACTCACACGATGTAGTTCGAAAGCAAGTAAAAAAAAATCTGTTTAACTTGCATGTTCTGTTGCCCTAGCAGTAGCCTACACTGGGCTATTCACTAATGCAACTTCTGGAAGCATTTTGGATTCAACACCATAAAAGGAAAAATCATAGATAAGGTAAGGCTGTTTGCTGACTTTGTAAAATGCAACTCAGTAACTTTAGCTTGTCACTTGGTGAGGCAGTGGGGGCTCTCAAAGCCACTTTGAGACACTTACACATACATTCAGGCTCTGAAAGCTTCTTTAATGACACCTCTACAGTCATCCGCTGACCAATCACCGTTTTCAGTGCACAGAGAGGGCATACTGGTTCATCAGTGTAGTTGCACACCTGCATTAATTAGCCTTTTTGATATTTACATTATATCAAACGACTCATTGTGCAGAATAATGTCAGAATAACTGCCTAGCTTTATGGAACTTTTTAACCTCTTTTAGGTCACTATTTTGGTTTTATCAAAGGTGCCTTTAAAACATCATGTCACATCATCTGTAACACACATGGAAACAGAAAAATGACAATTGTAGTTAAGTGAACAGCCGGTCTTTGGTTTGGAGGTATTTACCAGACTGCTAGCTTAAGCCAGGCACTACATGCAGCACTCTGGAGGCCCCATCCTCACAGTGAAGCCACCGGGTTCACACAACACTCTCCAACTCTGAACAAAACCCACATGACTCCTGAATGTAACGTTTAGCTAACCAGTGACTAGTAAACCAGCTAAGAACACAAATAAGACAACTTTTGGTTGAGGCTAACTGCCTGTGCCAAGCCAAAACGTCGAGGACCAGTCTGTCTTCATGGAGTCGAAATTGTTACCAACCTTCCATCAAACTCCCAGCAAAACAGCAAATGTCCGACTCCACCAAATATTGAAGTAACAGAGTGTTACAGTACGGAGATTAGTAATTGTTAAATTGTAAAAAAAATTGTAATCCCTTACACTACTAAAAACTCATTTACTGGTCCACACTGATGGTTATGACAGTATGTCACTGCTCTGGAAAAGCAGAATAGGACCCAAACTCAGACAATGCAGCATAGGTGGAGTTTAGAAGACAATAATGCCAAGCTTGCAATAAAGCCAAACAACGCAGCGCACCAAATGAGTTCCTGACCACTTGGTACTATATCACACAAAGGCTTATTTAGGATATTTGTCTTTCATACATGAGTGCACACAACTGAAGCGCACTAGAAACCAAGTCTGTTAAAGGTGAAATATCAATTTGTTTATATTATACAGTTGGGCTTTCATTTTCCATGTACCCTTTTAAAACATTTATTGTGCACATGAACTAATTTCGTGTTAAATTGAAAACTATGAAATATGCATATCACCGGGAGTTAGAGGGCCTTGCACGTACTCATAGAATTGGAGTTACACCAGGTAACTTCTATTTCTATTTCATTCATGCTCTGCTCTCTAACAGGCTTCGCTATTGGTTAAAAACCTAGATGAAGGCAGTAGGGATGAGATGTACTCCCAGCTAGGCCGAACCCGCTGAAAGCAGAAATCCCATAGCAGTACCCCCGGTCGAGCGCCATCCACCAGAGAGAGTCGGGACTGTGAGGACATCCACACGGTAGATGTCGTCAGGCAGGGGCAGACGGAGGTTCCCCCAACTGTGCACCAAGCACAGAATGTGACACGGAACTGGCAGTCATATCCCTGCACAAAAGTCGAGGTGGAGGACCAGGAAGCAGCCAGACAGATGTCCTCCACCGAGACACCCAGGAAAAGAGCTAATGCCCCTAGTGGAGTGTGCCCTCAAGCCCCAATGCCTCATAGCGCTCAAAGGAGTATTCCAGTCCCGTTGAGCGTGGGCAAAATGTCCCTGACACTTGAGACAGTTGCGGGCCCAAACAAACAAAGCAGGTATTGTGCGAATCCGCAGCCAACATCGGGGAGGCGCAGGCAAAACAAATCTTGTTAGATGCCATCTTATTTGTTTTTCTCTTTCCTCTTGTTTCTGCTAACAGGACTACACACTCAAGTTGCTGAGTTGAAAAAGGGAGATGAGCAAGGCGCGGATCGGTGTTCTTATAGGGGAAGGTGCTACCCCCTGATTGGGCGGTGAGCGCATGGACTTTTTTCTCAGGTGCCGAGGCAGAGCCTCGCGGGGATAAACCAATAGCGAAGCCTGTTAGAGGGCGGAGCATGTACGAAATAGAACTGCAAGTGATGAAAATCCTGAAATCCTCATTGCAGAAAAACGTCTCTCAGAGGTGGCAGATGCGACAGGCAGAGTCAGTGCCACCTGGGGCATCTTGTACAGATTTGGATAGCTGTCATTTTTAACAGTCTTTTGAAGATGCTCATTGCTCAGTCTTTTCCAGTCACTCACACCCTTTCAAAATGAATCTTCCATGCTGCTGCACAAAAGAGAGGGAATCTACATGTCTACATGCATCTACATGTCACAACGTGCCATGTCACATGACTGCTCAAAAATGAATTTATTACAAAACCAAACATAATAGAATTCAGGTTAATTTCTTACTTTATTTTATTTTTTGCATTTGCATTTCTTGCATGCAAGAAATAATTTTATTGGAGCTATTTTAGACTCAATGTAGTGATATATTTTAGCCACTAGGGGGTGGCTGCCCCCTGCCTCTGCCTATGCAATGCAATGCAGGCAGGGCAGTTCAAAGATTTTTTTTTAATAAATGGCTTACAGGCAGGTAAGTAGGCAGGGTAACAGAAGCTCAAAAGCAAAACACCAAGCAGAAAAGCAACATAACAGTAAGGCACATGGCAACCAGGATGAACCGATTAAGGAACAAAGGAACTGGTCTGGCATATGTAGTGAGTGGCTGATGAGGCAAGTGAAACCAGGTGAACAGGTGAATGAGGAAGTCTGGTGGAAAAGCCCGAGAGCATCTGGTGGACGGCTCGAGGTTGGCAGGTCTGGGGAGTTGGAAGAAAGTACATGGCTTGGGAAGAGTGAGCAGGGGCTGGAGACAGGGACAGAAAGACAGAGTAATACAGAGGTCTGGAGATAAGAGGGTGTGACTGCAGGAATGGACTGAGAGGCAAACTGTGGCTATGGGGGCTGATATGAGCTGCTCATGTCAGCCCCCATAGGCTGCTATTTTCCAGAAAAACAGCTCTGACCGACAGTACTCTACCTACCCAGCATCAAACGTATAGCAACTAGCAAGTTAGAAGCTAACATAGCTGGTTGAACATCTAGCAAGCTAAAGACATATTTTCTCAGGAGTTGGTGGAGACCAAATCAAAGGTACAGGGGAGTGAATATTTTTCAGGTGGTGATGGTGATCCTAAATTAATGCTAATGCAGATGAATAAATGCAGATGTATTCTTGATCCATGTCAGCTAGAAGTAGCTAGAAGTAGCTAACTGTTTGCTAACACATTAGTCAGGTGTCATATGTCAGGTGGTGATATATGGTGGCTGTAACTGACAGCTTCTTTTCATGTTTTTCTGCCCCCTGGTGTTCAAAAATCTATTAATGCAGCTTTAAGAAACAGACTGCCATACCTCTTACGATAGCTGATATTTATTACTGAAAATGTATGTTCATGTGCACATAATTAAATGCTCTCTCACTGCCACTTTTCATTCAACTAATAACTGCTTGTTTTAGCACTGAAACTAAAGAAAAGGACTCTGTAAAATGGTTGGTGGCAAGCTACCCAAGCTCATTATTCTCTGAGCACAGAATACCAGAGGGTCCTGACAAGCAAAGCTGTTTGCTGAACAACAGAAAATGAATAGGGCTATCCAACCATGCTGCTGTGAACTGTTGTCTATTCAGCAGATCGCTCATGATAAGAAGGAATAAAAAGGTTTGGGAGGGAAGCCAGCGCATAAAATCCAATTAAAATCTTATTATGTTTAATTGACAGGTTGATGGATGGCCAAATGAAATTAGACCTTGTTTCTTGTCCTCAGCGGATGGAGGTGGGGGTGGAGGGGCATTCTTCAGTGTAAAGTTAGAGGCGATTGTGAGTATGTTTTATAAGACATCATGAGAGGCAGCAGGCAGGGTGGGGGAGGGTGAGTGGATCATTATCAGGTGATGATGATCCCACCAGAGGTGGGAGTGTCTTGAAAGTTGAACCAGGGCAGTCTGTTAACAATGCACTATGATGCACTGTCCCACTGTTTGTTTTTCTGTCCCTGACTGCTTATGAATGAAACCATGCCAGAAATGGATATGTTCTCAATGGGTTCTTTTTTTTTTTTTTAAATTCATTCCTATCTAATTCTCTATCTCGCCTTTTCATTTCTATTTTCAAAGTGAGATCAGAGTAAGGACTTCTAATATTAATAAGCAATGGGCTCTGCCCTACCTACCGGGTCCTTTATCTTCACAGCAGAAACTTATTTGCCTTGGGCCGGGGAGTCTTTCCTCCTCTGTGGTAAACAAAGGCTTTTGAAGTAGGGGAAGTCTCTCATGTGGTTATTACACATCTAAGAAACAACAGACTTGGATTATGTCTCAAACTGTGAATCTCACTCAAAGACACCGGTGTTCACACACACTGCTATGAGTTGTCACTACAATGAAGTGCAATCTCTTTTTACTCTAAAGAAAACAATATTTACTGTCTCAGAATATCCCTCTGGTAAAACTGTAATACAGGTCAAATTGTGAGACTGGAGTGGAACTGTGATTCAGTAAGTCAACTGTGAGAACAAGTATCCCTATTTGAACCCAGCACCGATGTTATTCCAGGAACCAGCTCTTTGAACCTAAAATTAGAAAAGCATACATCTCTAAATTAAACTCCAGCAGCATTGTGCATTTGGCCTCCTTGACCCTGCACCTATTGTGAGGCTAATGTAACATATATTTGACCATTTTTTATGGGAGGGACAACAATCTCAGCCTTGAGAGCACCTAGTCTCCTCCTTCACAGCTGGAATATGTGGGCAGCTGTAGTCATCTCAGTCTGGACTTGACAAAGTGGATTTGTGATTCATTTTGTTCCATTTTCTTTGTCTATAAGTCTGAGGAGTGCAGAGATGTTTGATTAGTGGAGGACGATACATGATGGATGTTAGTTACCACCTGTGAGGCCACCAAAGAGATGCCCTTTGGGAGAATGGTAATATTACATCTTTCCAACTACATGACGTTAAGATATTGCATTTGATCAAAATTAAAAAGCTGATCTCTGTGCACCACAGATTTTATTCTGGGTAAACCTGTGTTTGGAAACACCAAATGTAAATTCATACAGTAGGTTGGATCCAAGGGGTCATGTCCATTTAAGTTGATTTAGCCACCAAAAGTTTTTTTTAGATTTGATGGCTTTAAAAAACACTTATATTCTATTTTTGCATTGACTATTTTCGTACTGAACTAGACACTCATATTCTGTCAGAGTTTGAGGTGTGGGTGAATGATGTCAAATCATGCCATGAAAACAGTCTAACTTTACTGGACTGAATCTGGCAATTACTAGTCAAGTTTCCATTCAAATTTAGTGCAAATTCTGCAAAAGAAAAGGTAAATTAATGTGCATTTCCACCCACTGCTGTAGTGTATAGAGAGAAATAGTTGGTGGCATTAATTCTGTAGTCGGTTGCCATTAAACCATCACAGAAGAAGAGGGCATAATGAGATGGAGCGCCAGTCAAACCTCAAAATGATGTGGAAAACATTTTGGAAATGTGGCATATGAGTTTGTTTCATGTATTAATTTGAGGAAGGTTACAGTCTCCTCATCGCTCCACACAGATCTGATGTCTCTCCAGTAGAGCGTACGCTTCAGTGATGTTTAAGTCACATGCTTCCTGATTCATTTGCTAAGCCTGTTTCTTTCTGAAGGGAGTTTTTCCTTGCCACTGTCGCCTGGTGCTTGCTCATGGTGGGAATTATTGGATCTCTGTAAATAATATTATTTAGTGTACGGTTTAGACCTGCTCTACATGAAAAATGCCCTGAGGTAACTTCTGTTATTATTTGGTGCTATATAAATAAAACTGAATTGAATTGTTTCCATTGCAATTTGTCGCAGTTTCAACACACCAACTTCACAAACTTTTTGTAACATTTCAACTTTTTTTAAATAACTTATTTTTTTTATGTGCTAATTGAAAATGTGCATAAAAACAGGTGGAAATGATGGAAATGCATACACAGAGCTTCAGAAATAACATCTTCCATGGTTTAAGTTACATTATCATCACTGTGAGTGACTTTAGCTGCATTTTTAACTAGTTATAAACCACATCTAATTAGTGTTACCTTGTTGTCCTTGGCTCTTATTATTGTCAAACCACAACTTTTACAGCACTGAAATGCCTCCCAAAAAGAAGGGGATGGGCATACAGTAAGGAGCTTATTTTCTATTTAAGAGACAAGAGTTACACAGTGTATTACAGTTACTACAGTTAGAACTGTAGCTACATGTTGAGAAACTTTCCGACCAACATTAACAACTAACCCTTAGTTGACAGCCTTTTACATTTACATTTATTACCCTGTCATTCATTACAGACGGCTACCGAAAAGAGTATAATAATAAACATGGCAGCCAAAGCAGCAGATAAAAGGTTAAAATATGAAATGTATTCAGAGACACATGGCTGACACAAACAAGCTTAATTCAGAGTGAATAAACCAATTTATTATGGCTCCTCCACCAGCTACATATACATACATACTATACTAAAATATAATTCATAAAATGGATTACAGACTATAAACAGACATATAATGACCCCAGATTCACTATTAAAAATTGGGTGATGCAGGCAAACAGAAGGGAAATCATCTAGTCATCCAGGCAGACAGACTGATCCTCAGTAGGTGGGTGTCAGACTGTCAGACTGTTAGTCTCAGTCAGTGAAGCGCTTGACCTCAGTCAGCACACCCAAACTCAGGCTGTATATCCGTCTGTCACAGGCTCCTCATGTCTGCTGCTCTGTCTGCCTTTCTGTTTGTATGAACTACCTCGCAGCTATAGTGCAGTAATGTCCTTGTGTGGTTTGTTTATGTTTACTGTAATAAGGGGGAAGTGGTGTGGAATTTTTCTATGAATTTTACATAACTGCATAGTAAACTAATGATATATTCGTTTTCATAGTGACAAGTACATAGCATGAATCAATGCCACATACCACAGCATTTATAGGCTAAGCTAGTTTGAAGTGACCGTCTCTAGATGGGCCTTTAACACCTTCGCAGTAAGAATGCCCTTATAACAAGTGTCTATACCAAATCTTTAACCACAGACCTATTTAGAATGTATAAATAGCCTATCTGAAATTAATAAATGGGATATTAATCCTTAATTAATGTTTCAGAGAGCAGGGGGAGTGAATTTTTTAGGTTTTTAACCATTTATAGAGAAAAAAAAACATACTATCACACAATTTCATGTTCTATTTTTCCTAACACATAAAAACCTAACAGCCATAATGATTTAAATATATTTTACTGAAACTGAAAATGGCAAGAACACTCTGGAACTGTGGGGTTTATTGTATAACCATTGCAACACTGTCCTCACTGCTATGTCATAAAAAACCCTCATAACTACTATCTAATTATAACTATTAACTATTAATTCAACATTAACTAACATTTAAAATATCCCAAATCCCCATCTGCTGTATATATGAACACATGTAGTGTTTTTTCACTACCTGTTTCCATGACTACATAGTGCCTCTGGTTGAGCCACTAGTACAGTCACACTGTGGCACTTATTCTCATTTACTACAATACACAATGCATCTGCTGTTTTCTTGGACATTGTCCCTTCTTAGATCCTTAATTTCCCCGGGTTTTACATACCAAATTGAAAATGCTGCTCATGGGTTTGGTTCATCTGCTTCAGGGCTTTCATTCCTGAACGCTCAGTGATTCCTGGCGGGAATATGTCTTTGATTTTCTACAAGTTGATGTCCTCAATAGCCCTGAGGCCATCTCAGGGGGTGAACAAAATGAGACATTGTTTAATTTCATCAGCAGCCTCACAGTTAGTACATTCCAGCATGCATGAGATGGGGGTGTAGGAGGGATGACTTCTTGTGCCGATGACAAGACATATATATGTCAAAAACAAAAGAAAAATATAAATTCTAACTTTTTATGCAATTTCAAATAATATATTTATGAGCAAAATTTCAAATAAGAGAGGAAGAAAGAAAGGAAATGCTCTGAGCCTAAGGTTTATCCTGATAAAGGGATTTCCCTCATCCCCCAGGCTTTCTCCTTTTGGAAGTCATTGGGCCTCATGCAAGGACATTTTTTGTATTCTTATCCTAAATCTCGCTTACTTTTATCTGTAAGGTTTGCTCCTACGAGTGTTTCAAGCCAGATTCACCAAACTCTCTTAACTGGACAAATTTGTTGTAAGTCACTCCTTTCAGCCTGATCAATACCACCTGTTCATGAGGAGATTTCATCATTAGCATAATCAGCACCCCTAAAATCACCATATAAGGCTACCTGTTCCGCTCCGTTTGTTAGAAAGCTGCATTCACAAAAAATGTTACCAAAGTAAAAAGAAAAACTTAACACTGTTGTCAGAAGCCAGCAGACAAAAACGTGACAATTTTAGCAGTGTCTGTAGCAGCATATCAATAGAACAGCTGCTATGACGACTAGGCTACAAAACATTTCTAAAGCTAAGGTCATAAAAGGAGAAATATTATAGCCTACAGCAGGTGATGTTACACTGTCAGGTGTAACAGAGGTTGACAGCGATCTGAATAAGTTCCTGTGCTGTAATATGGAAGTCGAGTGGCAGCCATGATGATGATGATCTGGTGAACAGCAACAAAACAAAATTTTGCATTAAGTTTGTTTTAGTTATATATTTTATTTTACTTAATTTTGGTATGATATTTAAACTCCAAATTCATTCAGATTAAGGCGTTATGATTGTAAAGTCAAATGAGTGTTTTTTTATTCCGCTGTGGAGAAAGGCAGACTCTGAACGTGACTTGTACGACAGGTCTGGACCACTTGACCACTGGACCACTGACCATTTTGCACGTACCTAAGAGAAAATGACAGATTGCATTTTGTTCACCTGCTGAGATGCCCTCAAGGTTCTCTAATACATTAATACACACATGGGAAGCAGTGCAATACATAGCCAGCATACTAGCACCCAGGTAAGTTCCTATCTGTTGTCATAGTCACAGTAGGCAGGGTAACCCAACCCTCCGGGGCCCCACTGTCGCAGCGGGGAATTAATGGGATGGGACAAAGTAGGCACTGACCCAAAAATGATCTTCTGCTTGGCTGCAGCTTAGAAAGCAAACATCACAGCCCCACAGGCAACAGACGGCACTGCTCATTTACTCCTCACCTCTATGGCGATGAAGCAGCTCTATGGTCTGCTCTGATATTCATTCTCTTCCCTTCTCTCCAACCGCTTTTCCATATTCCATAAAACTACAATTTTACAACTGAAAGTACAATTGCATAACTTTCAAATAATTTTGCACTCGAATAAATATTCATCAGGAAGTTAGCCCAGGCAGTGTGTCTATCACATGTCAAAAGAAAACAGCAACTGATGATATAGAGCAGCAGCTGAGGTTTTGGTCAAAGTCACAGCTATTATCAAAGAACATTATTATTGTGTATGTACAGCTACAACTAAAGATAATTTTTATTATTGATTAGTCTGTTACTGTACAAAATGTTAGAAAATAGTGGAAAAATGTCCATCACAGTTTTCCAGAGTCCAAGGTGAAGTCTTCAAAGATCAATAAATCAAAGATACTCAGTTTACAGTGATGTAAAACAGACAAAAGCAGTAAATCCTCACATTTGACTAGCTGGAACAAGCAAATATTTGACATTTTGCTTGATAACTTTTTTATTGCCAGTGATTTTCTGTCAATTATTTTCTTTTAAGTGCAACTATTAAATGCACGTAACCTGTACCTTTAAAGTGGGTCCTGCTTCACTACCTGATCTTGAGGCCCTGTGTTGAAAAGAGGGTCCAGTGATGAAATCTAGTTTTAAAGTAAAAGTTTGACATTGTTTTCTGGCAGAAAGTTATTTGCGTTTTTTAAATTCATTTTTCTAAAAGATTTATTATACTATGATATACTAAATGTTAATATCACAACATAAAATGATATACAGTATATCCTAAGATTTGATCGATATCGCCCAGTCCTACCATGTAATATACATACACTAACATAATAATACAATTCACAGAGAGCAGGAGGAAAAGGGGGGTTAACAGGGGCCCAAGCAGCTAATTTTTGCCCAAGGGCCCCTAAGCAATCCAGCCATGTGTAGACCTATTTTGTATTTCATTGTTTTTAATTTGTCCAAACATAATTCGTAATGCTTGGCATATTCTAAAAATGATGCATTAAACAAAGTGTAGCTATTTGAATGTGGTGGGATAAGTAGTCAAACTAGCTACATAAACTGTAAACAGAGGGAGATCATACACTTCATTGAAATCATCATGACAGCTGTGCAACTCAGCTGAGTTTGACATGTGCACATGGGAAGAATGATTGATGTTTTTTCAATAAATGCTGACATGTTGGGTGTCACTCGCTCTGTGTTGGATGAAGTGAAATAGTACACAGACATAGACACATGTGTCCAAAACAAAGTGTTGCATGTATCTGACTGCAGACAGACACACACGCGCAGTCAGACACACAGTCATCAACCTCCTGCCCTACATCTCACAGACATGCCAGCACATGTGACCTCACTGTCTCTTGTTGGTGGTGGAACCAAGTGGAAGAAATGACCTAGACAGCCAGCCAATAGGGGGCTTCAATTTCAGACATGTTAGCACAGTCTAAAGGGGAACATGCTCAAGAGGAGACATCCACGTGCATGTGAGATGAGACCTAGAAAGCTGCCGGCAAAGCTACACGCCAGGCACATCACTACACTGTCTCTATGTGGGCTGGGGGGTGTCTGGTGTGTGTGCTTGCGCAAGTTATAGAAATATAATCACTGAGATTGCAATGATAGCCAGTTCGTTTTACAAGTGTGTGCATAGTTAAAGGTGGGGTAGACAGTATTTTTTGGGCGTTATTGGGCAAAAACTCCATCATAACCATCCAGCATATTGTAATTCAGGTGGTCTGAGAGAACCTCTACTACTGCCCCTCCTCTTG